>PVIH01004285.1:0-143051 GCA_004025045.1 Sigmodon hispidus
GATGGAAAAAAAAAATTCAGAGGGAAAGATGAACACAAAGAAAATATAGGTGTAGCAATCTTATTTGTATTTCTTCCCTTGATAAGCCATGCTTATCATTCTTATCCTCTGTATAGTTATTGTTAACTCTTCCACATTTTAAATTCTTTTTACTGTGTTTTTTTTTGATAAATACAAAATAAAGAAGGAAAAAAAAATACTTGAGGCCTTTGTTTATGAAGCTTTATAAAAGCTTAATATAACATTTCTTGCTCACTAATCAATAGTATTTGAGTATTTTTATTACCCATACTAAGCTCGAAGGAATGGTTAATATTAACTGTTAGATGGAGAGGGCCTAGAATCATCTTGTTGACATATGTCTAAGAATGCTTGTGATAGTCTTGTCTCTTAGTCACTCATTAGCCACGCTAAAATAAGAGTCCAATTTTCTGCTTAATTAAGCTAAACTACATGTGAACTCCAAGCTCACAATTTAGAAGTACCTATGTACAACTATTGTGCCATGTATAGTTTCTTTGCTTGAGTAGATTGACAAAGTTCAGGTTGCTTGCATAGCCAATGATTTGTCAAGAGTATGTTCTTTAATCTCTGTAGAGAATAAAAGCTATGACTATTTCCTAGTCACATGTGATGGTTAAAGTTGAAGTTTATTACCTTGCACTAAGTTTAGATTGATTCCTTTAATCTCTTTCGTACTGTAGTGCATTGGGATCTGAAACACTTAAACATTTCACATAGCATTTTGTAAAACATATTAATGGTATGAATTAATAAGACCAAATGAATAAGAAATGAAATGGGTGCTAGAGGCAAATAAGCCCACATAACTGGTCAACATGACATGAAATGTATGTTTATAAGTCATTCATTCTCCAAAAGAAATTATATCTACATATAACTCAAGATTCTCAATAATAATAAAATTAATAATCCAGTTAATAAATGGACAAATTATCTAAATAGAGGTTTTCCCAAAGAGGAAACTCTAATAGCCAATCATAAGAAAAAAAATGTATATCTCCAATGAGCAGGAAAATAAAAGTTGAGACAACATTTGACATAATCTCAAAACAATTAGCACACAAAAATCAAAACATTGACAATTCCTAAAGAGGGCTAGAGACCAGACATCTTTACATAGGTTAAATTAACATTTGACCGTGGAAAGTAATATGGAGGTTTCTCAAAAAAATTAGGCTAATATATGAGTGAAAATAATTCCACCACTCAGAATATCTTCAAGGGGAGAATATGGATGAGGATACATCTGGAATGTAAAATAAATAGATAAAAAAAGAAAAAAATGATATGAAACAATTAAAGAGACCCTAATCTCCTTATATTTATTGCATCTTAATCAGCAATGTATGTTTTTAAACAAAATATCCATCAGTAAATGAGTAGATTAAGAAAACACAGTACTTTTACCCAATGGAGCAAATACCATTCAGTTAGAAAAAGAAGAAATTATGTCATTTGTAGCAATATGGATGGGTGTAGGTATCATAGAAAATGAAGAAAAGCCAGATATATAAAGAAAAATTTTCAAATATGATTTTATGCATATATTGCCTATAAAAAGACTATGTTGATAGAGTTAGTAGAATAGTGATTAGTAGAGGGTAGGAAAGTTGATGAGATAAGGTGTGCAGAGATTTGCTAATTGGGACAAATTGAGTATTCTAATATAAAAACAATATATCCAGCACTGTTCTTTCATAAATCAAAATGCTCAGAAAAGAGGTATTTGTATGTTTTCAGCATCAATAAAAGATAAATTATTGAGATGATAAACAATTCAAGTATATGTAGTTGAACCTCATGGGATAAATATAGCTATCATTACATCATGAAGATAGGCAATTATTTTCTGTAAAAAAAAATATATACTTCACAACATGACACATATCATTCATTCAAGTATAGTTCGGTCTATAAAATACCTAATAAGACTTTAAAATATGATAACCAAGTGGTTTATAACTCTCTGTTGTCTTAACTCATCAGTGGTTGGCATTTAACAGTATCCTATGAGAATGAAACATTGTCTCCTGTAAGGAAACTTCTTAAACAGAGAGATAAACAGCTCAAAATAGCTTCAGGAAGTCCCTGAAACTGACCTGATTCACAGGCTCCTCCCTGCCTGAATAAAAGCTAAGGCTGCCTTAAGAGAAGCCAAACTGCCAAGAAAACACTTCCACCTACAAGACAAGTTGCAAAGAATATTCTGAGAATAGACCAGCACCTGCTTGGGAAAAACAGAAAAAAGCAAATCTACTTGGAAGAGGGTTAGACCAACTGAGTCACTAGGAGAGTGACTGTCCACTCTGTTGAGTTGCCTGATTACTGTGAGGTGTGATTTAGGTTTCCAGCTTTTTGGTCATGCATGCTGGGAAGAGCTCTGCCAATGCAGCTGTCTTTTTGTTGTTTCTGCTTCTCACTACTCATCCATATTCCTACAAGTAACCCCATATAACTCATAGTTCACCATGTGGACTTTAATAGTATCCAAACTTTGGTCCATCCTGGTTGAATAGTTGTGTGTGTTGTATTTTCTCAGGAAAAGTTATGTCACACAATACTCAGTAAATAAGTACAGATTTACATTTGTATATGGGAGCCCTGGACCCTAAAGACTGAGTGAATTGGAATGTACTTTTGTTCAGTGAAATTTCAACTTACTTTAGCACCATACCTTGTTTCTTTTAGGAAGAGTTTCTGACTAGAAAAATTAAGCATTATGTTGCTCAACTTTAAAGTTCAGGATAGCTGCATTAGTTTTTTTCATGAAATATAAAGAGCTTAACTACAATAGTCTTTCAAATGTGAACTGATGAAATACACTAATTTAGTTTCCATCCCAAATCAATTACTTTTAATATTTATTAAGGTATCTTTTAGCTCTATTATCAAGCTTGATCAGCTTCTTTACTGAACATTTCCACAAAATATCTTGATCAAGATATTCAAAGTCTATAGATCATTATTATTCAAAATGCCCAATGTTCAAAAGAATCAGGTTCTTAAAGATATGTAATGGCCCTTAATAGACAGTGTCCTGGAAGTGGACATTTTTATCAATTACCTGAAGACAAGCAGCCTAGCTATTCTTATTGTACATTATGTACAAATCAGTTTGGTACTCTAATACCATAAAATACATAAAATGTCATATAAAAGTTTCTAATCTGATTGTAGATCAATTGGGGGGGGTGCATGAGAAGGACTGTAATTCAAGGTAAAAATACTTTCTGAGGCACCTGGACAGGAAGACACCAACTGTCCCTAAACAAGAAATGATTCCACTAAAGATCACTGTGGTATGAGATATTGTTTTGTTTTTGTTTTTGTTCTTGTTCCTATGGTTTAGAAGAAAGACAGTTGTTCATACACTAGGGATAAATCCTGGTCCCAAAGCCAGAGGCCCCACAAACTGCCTAAGCCACACAACTGTCATTCACATTCAGAGGCCTAGTTTGGTTCAATGTAGGTTCCTCAGCTGTCAGTCCAGAGTCAATGACCTCCCGATAGCTCAGATCAGCTGTCTCTGTGCGCTTTGCCGTCATGATCTTGACCACTTTGCTCATATAATCCCTCTTCCCTCTCTTCAGCTAGAACAGTCTCTTCAATTTAGCCCAGTGCTTATTTGTAGATCTCTGCATCTGCTTTCATCGGTTGCTGGAAGAAGGTTCTATGATGACAATTAGAGTAGTCATCAATTTGATTACAGCAGAAGGCCAATTCAGGCACCATTTCCACTATAGCTTGGAGTCTTAGTTGTGGTCATCTTTGTGGATTCCTGAGAATTTCCCTAGCACCAGGTTTCTCCTTAATCCCAAAATGTCTCCCTCTATCCAGATATCTGTATCTTTGCTCTCCCTCTCTGTCCTCCCCCATTTCTACCACCCCATTCCTGCATGTTCTCTTCACACTTCACAGTACCTCCTACCATCCATGATCCCAGTTTACTTACTTATGAGACCTTGTCCATTTCCTCTTTCCATGAGGATCCAGAGATATCTTTCTTAGGGTCATCCTTGTTATCTTGCTCCTCTGGGATACATTGTTCAGCCTTGAGACAGGGAGGAAGGGGCTTGGTCTTGCCTCAATTTGCTAAGCCTTGTTAACTCTCCATGGGAGACCTTACACTCCCTAAGGAGTGAATGGGGGGGGCAGGGCTGGGGAGGGAGGAAGCTGAAAGGTGAATGGACAGAAAAGAGAAAAGGGGAACTGTAGTTGGTATATAAAATGAAAAAAAAAAGTTTAAATAAAAAAATAAAGAACAAAAAAAAAAAAGAGGAGACAGTAACACTAGAGGAAGAAAGGGAAAAAAAGATGAGGGCCTTTGGTCTTTGAGTGCTTTGTATGAGTTTTGGATTCAATCAATTCCTGAGAAACTAAAAGGAAATTTTCCAAGGCTACTTTTCCTATTGCATGACAATATATATATATATATATATATATATATTATTGGTAACTACAGTAATAAAATATTATTGCTTCTTTGTAAAAGCAGGACTTTAATGATTGTAAAGAACTGAAGTATTTGATGACATATTAAAAAAAAAAAACCCTCGAAATTTCTCATGGATTTTTCTATTTCATGTCAGACTAAAATTTCCTGCTTCATATTCTGTAATTTCAAAGTTTCTACAAGTGTTTCTGAGACAAAAAGTCATATATTAATTATATAATTTAGTATCTGACTATTATTGGTTTCACTTGAATTATTAAATTAGGCACAGCAAGATGTATATAATGTGTGTCTAAACCACAACAAGACATAAGTGTCTTGATGCTACAATAAAAATAACTGCAATAAATAACTTACAGATCTGTTTATTTTGGCTCACAGTTGAAGGTACAGTCTAGCATAGTAGAGAAGGTGCAGTAGCAGAAATAGGAGGTGGCAGGTCACATTACAGACATAGGAGGAAGGAAAAAATGACAATGTGCACCCATCTCACTTTTCCTTCATACAGACAAGGATTGACCTAGTTTGTTTTTCTATTTCTCCAATCAAATACTCTGCAAAGGCAACATAAAAGAGAAAAAGGTTATTCTGTCTGACGTCTTAAAAGCTCTGTCCACAATTATAGAGGTGACAAAATTACAGAAGCTTGAAGCAGCCAGTCGTTCTGTATCTGCAACCAGGAAGCAGAGAGAGATGAATTGATGCTGCTGCTCAGTTATTCTGTTCATTTATACTTCTGGCATCCCATTGCATAGATATACCCCATAAATTATTGTAACCAAAACAATGCCCCAACGGGAAGCTCAGAGGTCCACCTTCTGGGTGATTATGAAATGTTAACAGCAAATACAGCCATCACACATGATAATCTGCTGCCCACATTTAAGTTAGGTCTTCACATGTCAGGTAATATAATGGATATGGTTTCTCAAGGCTTTCCCAGAGGCTTGACACTTTGGTGAGTCTGTATCCTGTCAAGCTAGCATCATTAACCATCACAACCTGCCACATTCATCTTTTCCCTTTGGACACCCAAAAGTGCAGAGTGAATTTTAATGATCAGTCATGGTAGCTGAAGCAACATTGTCTATTTGTCTTTTCATTTAGATGTATATTAATAAACCATAAAGATGTGAAAATATTAGTTGACACATGACATGCATTTCAATTATTGCTTGATTTTAATGGATAATTTCTTTATACATTTGAAAAATATAATGAATCAGTGACTTAGACATTTTCTCATATGTTGAAATGAATTGATTGCTGAATGTCTTAAGGCAGAAATGTTATCTCTGCCCATTTATGAATAGTTCTCTCCTAGATAATATAGTTAAGAGGCCTGATTCTCTTAAACAAATCAGAAAAGCTAAGAAATAAAAGTCAGAAACCTATTTATTAAAATAATATGTTTCTAAAGTGTATTACTTAAATGAATAAAAGATACATTGATATAACACCTATTTGTACTCTTTTGAACTTGTTGTAAGAAGAGGACAATGTCTTATAGTTTTAATTATATTAATATTCAATGCAAAAGTAATTGCTCAAAGCCACAGAGCTTAATACTGAAAGTGTATCAACACTTCTGATGGTTGAAACACTTAAAGTTGTAAGTGTATTGCATATGTACTATCATTTTGTTTCTGATTAGACAATCATAGAAGATGCACATTCATATTCAGATCATGGAATGGTTAAGGGAACAGTAAAGTTATCAGTCATTTCAACTGGGCAGCTTTACGAGAAATCACCAGATGATTTAATGTTTCCATTGGGTTTTGAAGGGAATCATTAGAACTTCCTGGTATAACACAGAAAGAATGAAACAAAAGGTCTGTTGGTGCCCAGAGGTAAGAGAATATCATGTAGCATGATTTGAAGGATATCAGAAAAATGAAATGTCCTCCAAGAAATTGCTTACCGTGTCTGTCTCACATTTCATGTTAGCTCATATTAGTGAGTCCCTAAGAATTGTATACAAATGTTTCTGTCAGAAAATTTTCTTTTTGGAATTACTTGAGAAAGTGTAGAGAATGAAAATACATCTTTAGTTATGCATGCAAATATGTTCTTGGATCCCTTGACAGAGAATAAGAAAATTCTGGCATAGAATGTTCAATATGAAGTAAAATGTGTTAAAATACTCCTGTAGTCACTTCACAGTAGAGGATATGACTATAATGTTGAGTTCTGATGTAATATCGGGAGGGAATGTTGTTGGGACATCTTGAGATAAGAAGGAAGACATATTCAAATATTATATCAGTTTTTCTTTCACTTTTTATTTATTTATTGGATGTGTTTTATTTTCTTTTTGTTATCATTCACTGTGCCAGCCATACTATCAGAAGCATCTGTAACCTGGACTAATTTGGTCACCTTGAAGAAACAAACAAGAGAAAAGTGTAAAGCTGGAGAGAGACCAACTCTGAGTCTCACAATGACAAAGGTTTGAGCTGAGTTATGACTGCTGATAGAAACTTTAATAGTGGAAGACTAGCAAGTTTCTGAGACAGAAGTGACAGGTTCTGAGTCAAGAATAGTAATACGGAGATTTCTTTTGCTTTCAACCAGGGTACACATACAGTCACACACAGGAAAAGAACTTTCTTCCTCCACTCTTTGCTACTCTTCCAGTTCTACAGCCAATGAGATAACTTGAGCTTTTAAAACAATGCCAATGTTGCATTGCTTAATTCTAATATCAGTATACATATGAAAAATACTAACTGTAGTAATTATCTTGAATGATTATCAAAACAAAATACAGAAAATGTCCCACAAACAGCATTATTCCCAATGTCTTCTTTTTAAAGTATTATTTGGTGCCCATTCTTCCTTTATTTTAATACTTACTTATTTAATGTGGGCAGGGGTAAGGTGTACCAAATACCACAGTGTGCATATAGAGCTGAGAATATGGCCTGCTGGAAATTGTTCTTTTCTTCCACCATATGGGTCCTCTGAATTGAGTTGAATTTCTCAGATATGGAGTCAAGTTCCTTTACCTGCTGAGCCAACCAATGGGACTTTAGCTGATTTTTTTTCCCTTTAGGTACTATTGAATGAAAATGATTTCAGTAGTACCTTAAAGGAAAAAATTGTATTTGTGAGAATGTAGATCTATAAAATCTCATAAAGCAAAAGTGTACAGATCTGTAACAGAAGTTTCTGGATTGAACAGATTCTTTAGATTATAGTTGATTAAATGAGAAACAAATGGCCAGAGAAAATGACATTGTGCTATTTGCTGCTTTGTGACATAAAGCTGCAAAATAATAATTTAGATTAAAATGGTAAATTAAATCTTCTATAACATGAAGAGTGTATATATGAAATGAGAATCATTTCCAGTGCTGGTATATTCTAGGCTAACAATGTCAATAGCGAATTCAATAGAGGGCAGCCACCACAGCTTTGTTTTGTTTTTTTAATTTTGGTTAATTCCCTTTATAAAACATATTAACAGTACTGAAAAAAGAATTTAATCAGAATTCTAGAAAGAAAATATTAGTTTGATACTGTTTCATAATTACATTTTCTTCAGGAAGATATAGAATATTCAATTATGGCATATTTAAGACAGAGAAATGGAAATTCATCTCAGAAAAGATTCAATATGGCTGCATTGGGTTAAAGTATCAGGAAGCATTACAAGATCCAAAGTGCTGCAAAGCTTTGCTGCAATGTGCCTGGATGTGAAGTATGGCTGAGATATGCAGTGTTTGTTAAAAAGAAACATTCAAATTAGTTATCAAATATAGAAATTTAACAGATTTGGGAGAAGGAGTATGTTTTAACAGTTCAGAAGAGAATGGGATTCACATATTAGTTACAAGGCTGCAAAATGAACTGAACTGAACTCATTTTATGACCTAAAGTAAATCTCTTTTGTCAATTTCTTAGCTGTGAAATTGAGCCTAGATGAAAGACAGTTCTCATGCATCCTCTGCCTTTCTGTGTGAGCAAGAAGTTGCTTCAAAGTCACCAGAGAAAACCATGAGGAGGAAATAACAAGAACAAACATTAACTCATATACAGTACATATATGAGCCCTGACTATTAATAGCATCATCCATATGACTACTTGAAATATAGTCATCATTGATTTACAGTCAAGGAAAGCTATTTAATTGCAAGTATACAGTTATATTTAACAATTTAAGGATAGAATTGATCTTGCATTGCCAATGGATATGCTGCTTCTCCATGCATGCTTATACTTTTTTATGATGTCATTAAAATGGATGCTATTTGTAGTAAATTATTTATAAACACGGTTAGAATATAAAACACATGTGAATTTTATATAACAGTCTGAATAGGAAAATGACCAGTATTTACTTAATATTGGCACATGAAAAATCTGTTTTCTTTCTACCATTCCTTCCTTGTTTGTTTTCTTTTTTAAATTTTTCTCATACATGCTCCCTCTTACTCTTTTTTACTCTTTGCTCTCCTACTGCCCACTTTATTCCTCTCCTCATCCGTTTTCTCTTTTTGCTACTATTTCCTTCTATATTTTCTTCCTCTGCCTCACCTATTCCAACGACATTGCTTCCATTGACCCTTTCATTCTCTTTATTTCTGTCCATTAATATGTTCATCCTGTGTATTTTCCTTTCCTTTTTCTCATAGCAACACTTATTGGCCACCACTATGTGACAGATGGCATACACAATATTAGGAATCCTGAAATAAATAACACATGGTCGCCAAGATACTGAATGTGTGTCTAGAAGGAGAAAAGATTAATTTGAAACTTGTTAGTAAAATCATACAGAGGGCAATGGAGAATGACATCCAGGCTAAAAAAATAAAGCTTATTCATAATTTTTCTTTTTGAGTCTCCAACAACACCTTCAAAGACCACTTAAAAGTGAAGACTGCAGACAATAAACTTATACCCAACTGTGCCATGCTATAATAGATGATATCACAAAGATTCCAAAAAATGCTCTCTCTGTAGATCTCAAGACATTTAATAATAGCTTGTCTCATTATTTTAAAAGTTATTCTAGGTTTCAGGTAAAATCTCAGTGAGTAAGACTGCTTAATGTGAAAGCAAGGGAACCTAGGTTCAAACAGTCCACATGCACCTAAAAACAAAACATGGACATATGTGTTTGAAACACCAGAAAATCACTGGAAGGACCAAACAATCAAAACCGTGATATTTTGGTTTGGTGAGAGACCTTCTGCTAAAAATAAGGTGCAGAGTCATAATGACACCCTATGTACTTTTCTGGCCTCAATAAGTCTGTGTGTTTGAAAGACAAGTATCTCTAGCAATAAAACTGCTTCATATTTTTTCACAATCCCACACACACGCACACACACACACACACACACACACACACACACACACACACACCAAGAAATTTACTCTGAATAGACTTCAGAAATAGTGAAGCAATTGACCACATGCCTGAATTTCTAGAACCATAAAATTTCCTCAGTGGCCTTTTGGGAATCGTCCTAAAATTATCCTGCCCAAGAACAGTGTTTATGTATGTCTAAGGCCTTGGCCCATTCTTTGTCAGCTTCACATCTGAAGTTAGGAGTCTCAGAAACTAAAATCAGTCACATAGATGCGCAATACTTATATCACTGATCTCAAAAGCTCTGAACATCAAATTTCAGGTAAGAGGCCTGTTTTACAGGTATACATCTGTTTGATAACATGTTTTTTTTTAAAGAAAATTAAGCCAATTTTTGAGTGAACTATTTAAGTAGACATATCTGAAAGCCTATCTATGTTATTCCTAATCCTCATCCACACCTTCTCCCTTTATATACTTTAATCTTAATTCTTCCATTATAATATTGACACATCTGTGGTTCCTAAAAGTCCTTCCAGTGATCCAGAAAGCTGAACACTCTGCAGACTGACACACTCAATAGATCCCTCATCTCTTTATTTTCCATTCTGTAGGCCACACTTCTTCCCACAGTTGCCCATTGTATTGTTTCTTTCCATAACATGCAAACCTATCATGTTTTCAAGAAACACTTTTGACAGTTTTTATTTAAATGTTTTTACATACCCACCACTGTTCCCTTTCCCTCACCCTGCTCCCACACATTCCCCCGTCTTTCCCCTTCCCAATCCTACCATTCACCCGTCAAATAAGATAAGGCCTCAAGTAGAGTACCAACAAATTCCCAGATAAACTTTTTTAATTCTACTTTTGTAAAGTTGAAAATAGTTTCATTTTTTATAGAATATATCCTGATTATGGTTTCCTTTCCCAAAATTTTCCTCCCCCCAGTCCATCCAGATAAATATCCTTGGAAACAAAGAGGCATCTAAAGAATATTAATAAAGGAAAATAAGATAAAAACAAAATCAAACTGAAATAGAAAAAAACAAACAAAAGAAAAGCAGACAAAGAAAAAGCACAAGAAATACATATAGCAAAAGATGAAAGATTTGTACAATCTGAAAAGAAACCAGAGGTTGGTGATGTAAAATAAAAATACATAAATAAAATAAACTTCAAATTGAAAATAGAAATATATATGCAGAGAGGATGTCTCACACAGAGAAATACATTTAAACACAAAATTGGAGGTCGTAACATATTTGCAAGGATTTACAAGGTTAAAATAGTAGCCAAATACCACATTATGAGATAAACAGCCTCTAAAGATACCATTACAGTTAGTTTCTGTTGGACATCTACTTCTAGCAATGGTCTTTAAGAATGGTTTATTTCTCTAGTGAGACATCTTTGAAAAAAACTAATTTTTTTTATTTGCAAGTTGTTATCAATTAGAGATAGCTTCTCAGCTAGGGATATGGCATGTGTCCACTTCTTGCAATTTTGTGACCCAATCTGGTGCAGATCTATGTAGGTCGTATGCATGATGCCACAATCTCTGAGTCTATATGTGCATCAATCTTGTTATGTTTAGAAAGTCCTGTCTTCTTGGCATCCTACATCACCTCTGGTTTTAAAAATTTTACAATCTCCTCTTATGCAGAGTCCATTGAGCCCTGGGTGGGGGATTTGATGGAGACATCTCATTTAGGCTAAGTATCCTAGCATCTCTCATTCTCCACACATTAACTGGCTGTGAATATCTGTATTCGTTCCCATCTGCTTTGGAGAAAGCTTCTTTGGTGATGGGTGAGGAACACACTGATCTATGATTATACTGTAATGTTTTTAGGAGTCATTTTATTGCTACTTATTTTAGCAGAGCAGAGTATTTGCTTTTCCCCAAGCTTCCTGGCATATCTAATTTTGAGTTATTGGCTACCCAAGAAGTGTTGGATATTGGGTCTCTTTCATGAAGTAGGCTTTAAATCAAATCATATCTTTGTTGGTTGCTTTCACAGGCTTTGTGCTACTATTGCAACACCATAATCTGCAGGTGGGTCACAATTGTAGATGGAAGAGTTTGTATCTTGGTTAGTGTTTACCTTTCTCCTATAGTAGTGTATAAAGTACATTCCAATAACATAAAAACTGGTCCTTAGGAGTAAAAGCTGTAGGTAGAAACAACCCCAACTTCGTGATGTTCAATGAGGTATGTAGATGTTGTTTCAGCAGTAGAGCTTTACCTTCAGATGGTGGAGAGCTACCAATAGCCTTGAAAATATATTGAGTGGTTTGAGAATCCCTTGGGACATATTTGTCAACAACTAAATTAGATGTAACCTGAACTTGGTAATGGACACTTCACTTGGTAATGAGCAACATCTATTTGGGGATATGGTTCTCTACTTATTTGGCAATTTTATTTAGATTGTCCTCATATCTGATAGATGACTATTATTCAAAATACATAAAGAACTCAAAAAATTGGACATCAAAAGACAAACAAACCAGTTAAAATGAGGTAATGGTATAATCAAATAATTAGGAAAAACTCATTGGGCTGAAAAACACATAAGGAAAATGTTCAACATTGTTGGTCATCAGGGAAATGCAAATCAAAACTATTTTAAAATTTAACCTTACAACTGTCTGAATGGCTGAGATAAATAAACAAATGATAGCTCATGCTGTTGAGGATGTGGAGTCTAGGCAACACTCTTCCATTGCTAGTGACAGCACAAACTTATAGAGCCACTATGGAAATCAGTGTGGTGGTTCTTCAAGAAAGACAATGTGAGTTTGTCTAACTCAATTCTATCTACCAACTATATTACTCTTGGGCATATACCCAATGAGTGCTTCATTCTACTCAAAGACATTTTCTCAACCATATTTATTATTGCTCCATTAATAATAGCCCTAAACTAGAAATAAACTATTTGTCATCAGATGAATAGATAAAGAAAATGTGGCACATTTACATAGTGGAATATTTCTCAACTATTATGAATAAAATCATTAAATTTTCAAGTAAATAGGAGAAGCTAAAAAAAATCCTGAGAGAGAAAACTCAGACCCAGAAAGAAGCAAAATATAGTATTATTCACTAATATGTGGATGTTAGCTGTTAAATAATTGATAAGTAAGCTACATCCCAGAGAACCACAGAGATTATGTATAGAGTAGGGGAATGGGAAGGAAGGAGACCCTATCTAGAAAGAGTAAATGAAGTAGATAGTTATGGATGGAAAGAAGCTGGACTGAAACATGAAGATAAAATGGGGAAGGAGGGAAAAGTGGAGTAAAGATAGAATATGGAGAGGGATAGGTAAAACTAAGGGCCATTTGAGGTGTTGTATGAAAACCTAATACGATAGAAGCTTCCTAAGTTATATACAAAAACATTCTCAAAAAAAACATTTAACACCATCTTTAAAATGTGTATTTTCTATTTCATACAAATATTTTTCAAATTATTTTTAAGTTTAAAATTTTTGGATTTTGACAAAGGAATTCTAAAACTGTGTGGAAATGCTCTAATGTCAATATAAGCTAACACAGAAAAGTTCTAAATTACTTTACTGCTTTGTGTACCCTTCTTAAAGCAGTCAGAGCGTTTTTCCTTATGATAGGGAAATTAATGATTAAATCAACTTCTCAAGCTCCTACACTTTGACTCAATATTTGTCCTATAAGGTCCTCAATCTCTCTCACAATGAGGACTTTAAGTCACCCCCTTCATTTTGCTTGAAGTACTCAAACATGCTACAAAATCTGTTAGACACAATTTGAAACTTTCTTCAAAATAAAAGGCAAATTTATTAAGCCCTGCTCAACTACCTCAAAATATATTTATGGAGTACTTACTTGTGAGTGATAATGTTGTACAAGCAAACATAGGAAATAACAAATTTTTGTAAAGCAAGATTCATTTCAAAGTTAAATTTTTCAAAATCGCCGGTGTCAAGTAAAATGTAGGAACTAGGTCAAACAGGTTAAATAAAGACAAGAATGAGTGGGCAACCTAAAACAGTTTTAATATCTAACAATACTGAATAAAATAATTCATTTACTCAGACTTCAAGAAAGTCATATATAAAAAGTTTCTCAATTTTAGCCAACTACTGAGTTATTTCTTAAATAAAAATTGTATTGTAAACCATCTTACTACTGTATACTACTAAATATTTAGCTAGAATATTGCTATAATCTCCTACTTTGTCATATTTTGGATACTTTTTATAAGTAATAGAGTTCAGTTATTTCTTTTTATCTGTTATTATTTGTTATCAACACTTTTTGTTTTTGTTATTGTATTGTTGATTCATTTGAACAGGTTATTAACTGTAATATTTGGGTATATACCCTAGGGAAGTGATAGTCACCTCAGTCTTCACAGAATCAAGTGTGTTACTATAGTCAACTTAATATATTGGCAATGGGTTGAATCATTCATTACATACCAGATTTTATGCTAAGTATTCACATATCTCTTTTACTTACTGTTCACACAAACCTGATAATCAGGAATTGTTTCACCAAGTTGATAAATGAATCCACAAATTTATATCTTAAATATTTTCAATATTTTCTGTTATGTTTTAATATTTTTGTATATATGGGACATATATGCATATGGGGGGATATATGAGATCTATGTTGGATATCTCCCAATATCACTCTCCCCTTTAGATTTTAAAAGATCCAGGATTGCTATTAGGTCTCCTCGTTGGTTGCTTTCCACCTTTCTTTTGCAGACAGGACTTCTCACTGAAACCTGAGTCACTATTTCAAAATGATTGACTGGCTAAAATCTCTGGAAATTTCCTGCCCCTACTTGCTTAGCATTGGTATTACAGACCAGCCACAATACCTAGCTTCACTGTAGGAAATGGGAATCCAAGCCTGGTCACAAAAACTCAGATTGTCATGATGTGCAGAAATCACCTCAACAGTTGAGTCATCATCCAACCCTGAATTCTGCTGCAATAAAATAGTGCAATGTTAGAACCTAGTCATTCCTCTCCTTTTTTTACTCCAAACTGCACAAACATATTATTGTGTTAATAGACGAATTCCACATTTCCCCCTCTTAAGAGATTCCGAGCTACAGAGGATAATGCATGCCAAAATTTGCCTAACCCATAACTGTAGACTCAAATGTTTCTTAAGTTAGATGTGACCTAGTTAGTAAGAGATAATACATCTGCACAAAAGACCACATTAAGATACCCATTAAAATGATGCATTATGGTCATCAGATAAATAACAGAGTTTTGCTAAAACAGAAAAACTTTACATAAATCTCATTAAATTACTTTCTCTATAACTTCAAAAACAGTAAAATGCTAAAGTAATACCATTTATTTGCTCATAGAGTTTCCATTTTTTCCCTCTGCATAAGAATAGCACTTAAATATTCCATGATGATTATTTTTCTTTCCCTAAAGACTGGAGAAACCATATAGGATGCTTAAAATTTTTCTAATATAGGTTCTTAAGAAGAGTTCCATTTTTTAAAAAATGTGCTGAAAATTGAACTTAGATTGCCATGGATATTAAGCAAACAGGCTTTATCACTTGGTCATACACCCAGCACCATACATATGCATAAACTTGTGTGTAAAATCAAGTTATTTATTATGGGGTAGGCATTGTTAAAACATTTACATATTTAAATTTTTAATAGCTTAGATTCAAGACAATGTGAATAACTATAAATTCTAAAAGTTATATGAATCTATTCTGTATCTTTGCTCTTAGTAATTAGGTGAGTGAGTGTCAAGCTATACATTTCATGGGATTCTGAGAGTTAAGCTTATAAAATTTATCAGTATTGGATTTTTAATTTTTCAAATTCAAAGTGCTTATTGGAAATAAAACCCTTAATATCTGCTTTTGCAGAGGGTGAGAATGAAAGGAGATAACTTTCCAGCCAGCAATAAGCCCTGGTTGTCGCTATCTGGTTTATTATATTATTGGGTGACAATAGATTAATATACTTGTCTCTATTGTGCATATATATATATATAATGCACGAACATAATTACTGAGATAATTTAGAAACAGGATGCCTTTAATTTCCCAATTATAATTCATAGGTTATGAAAAGTTCTAATTATGCTTAGATTTGTGAATAGAATTGATCTTAGTTTAATATGGCTAAAAGGGGGAAACCGGTAATCTTTCTCATATATTACATAGGCTATGGAGATTGTCATGTATTTTATTACCTGATCCAAACATACCACCTTGAGAGTTGTAGATATGGAGAAAATACACTCAGAAATATAATTCCTTGTTGTTTTTTTTTTTGTATTAAGTGGAGATACAGAGTTTCCAAATGCAATAGCCTGTGAATGTTAGTGGCACAATTATAAATAGAAACATCACACAACAAATTTCTGCATGTCAATTCTTCTTTTGCTATAGTAGAGAAACATTTGTGTCTCAAAACCTACTGGGAATAGTTATTACCTTAAAGTGATATTCATTTTCCAAGTTTATAAGTCATTTAAAATTTATGAACCAGCCATACTGCTTTGTTACAACTTACTGTTGTATTATTCTGTCATGAAACCTTATAGGCAATGAAACTTTATACGGAAAACTTGCAATCCATACAATTTGTAGGTTATTCTTTCCCTGTAGTCCTTGATTTGAGGAGAAATGTGAACTTGAATTTACTTTAAAAAGCTAAGTCAAAGTGAGGGTGTTTAAGAAATGTGTCAAAAATAGCAATGTGTGTTTATTCTAGGCATTTGGTGACTAAAATCGGGCTACGTGACTTAACAGCCCCTTGACTGAGTTTGAAATTCCACTCTTATTGGTTGATTTCTTCAATAACTACTCACTAACAGCAGTATCCGAGTCAGCACCACGGATAGCTCCATGCATTTTTGCATCTGGAAGAGGAACTCCTCTTGCAAGCCCAGCTGCAGCTAGAAAACAGAATGACAGAATAATCTACTTACAAAGTAAAATCAAATAAACCAGGCACCACCAACGTGTATGTCCTCAATATTATAAGGTCTGCAACTGTACAGACTCGAGAAAACTCAAGATAATTAACTGTAAAATTACACTTTTTAAGGTACTGTCTTTCCTTCGATTGTTTTCAATACTTTCTTATGAAATAATTAAAATTTCTTGGGTTATTGTTTATTTGGATTTGGGCGGGTTTTTTATGAAACCTATACAGTGTTTATGTTAGCCTCGTATTTCCTACAAAATAGATGATTCGACGTCTTAAACTAACCTTGCTTCTTGGATCTTACTTCCTCCTCATTATTTCACTTCACATTGGAGCTGTATCTAACAAAGTATGAACCGACTGACTCAGACAGAGCCGGACAATGGGCTGCACCACGACCTATCAGAGACCCTCTGGCATTCAGCTACATATCTCAATGGAAGTCTATGGACCTTTATTGCCAGGCAGAAACAAGAGATTTGTCTATGCTCTCTGTTGTAGAATGAAATGGTGTGAACTACAGAAAGAAGTGTGGAGATGACTCTTAAAAGGTGACAGCATCAATAAGGGGAAAGAAGCAAGAGGTAGGAAAACAGAATTTTGAAAAGACAGTTTCCTAACACAGCTTATCTCAAGTCTTCGGAAGTGTTTGAACCGAAGTATGTGTAAAACAAGAGGAGATTCCCACAGTGGAAGACTCAGAGAAGAACGAAGAGGTTTCAGTGTTGCCCTTTGAATCTCTTCCAGTCTTATTCAGGCACTCCATTAGAGAAGGTGAGAAAACTGAAGGAATTGGCTAGTATGTTTAGAAGGTACTTAGGGAGGTCACTTCAAGGCTGAGAACTCTTAGCCCCACCCACCTTTTGTTCCTTCTCCCTTGCGCCCAGCCTCACCCATTCCAAACTCTTGCCTTGTTTTGTACCATTTGTTTACATAGTCTTTGGCCTTATCATCCTCCTGGCAACCTCTAGCGCCTGGAGACCCAGTCACCCCTCAAACGTTACAACTCCTCGGGGACTCCCTCGGGGGGGAAACACCCCCCCCCCCCCGCATGCTCAACGGTGCTGACATCCTTCAGTCTTTCGGAGGTTTAGCTCAGCATTAAATAGCTCTGGCTTCATTCAGAACCCACCCCTAACGTGCTCAGGGGTCCAAGGTGGACCCTGAAATTGCACCTGCACTCTTAGGTGGCGCATCTTAGATCTTCAACATTCTGAGCGCCAGCAGAGCTTTGAAACACTCATTGAAGGGCTGGTTTCCCACCTGTCTTTTCTTTGCAGCTGAGGGTGTGTTAGCTACCTCAGTGCCAGGCACTTAAGGATGGAGCCCTGTGGCTAGTGTTGGTGGAGATCACCTTCCCAGAGTAAGCTGTTTTATCACTGAGTTTTGGAGATTTCTTGGCTGCTTTAAGCTAAGGCACGCTTGAGTAACCCGAGCTGTGGCGGCGCCCAAGCTCCCAGGATAGAGGCTGTGTGTGTGTGTGTGTGTGTGTGTGTGTGTGTGTGTGTGTGTGTGTGTAGGGGGAGAGGGCGGGGACAGACACGTCAACCCCTACCCTGCCTCCTTTTTCTTTTTCCCCTTCCTGCAAAAGGCGCACAAGTCTTCCACCCTACCCCACCCCCGCCCACCAGCAATCCTTGGGGCTCTGGGCAACAGCCAGGTTAAGCCCATTTGCACTGGGAAATTGGCGCTGTTTGGGAGAAGAGAAACAGATCGATTGCCCTTGTGACTCCCTGCCCCCCCCAGTCCAACCCGCCCCCAACCTTCCTCGGCCCTCCCCCGCCGCCTCCCGCACCCCGCCTCCTCCCCTCCCCGCCCCCAAGCCTCTCACCCGCGGCAGGCCGGTGCGAGGCCCCCTCCGGAAGGTGAGCGGGATGGATTGGATTCCGGCGGGGAACGCGGGTGTCTCGAAGTGGTGCTAATGGGAAGAGATTTCTGCTCTCCAAAGAAGATGCGCTGCCACAAAGAGCGGCTTGCGCGCTGGCCTGGGCTCTAGCCCGGGAGACATCCCGGGAGAACTCCGAGCTCGCTCGGAGCGCTCGGCTAAAACCCGGGCAACATGCCTGTTCGCAGGGGGCATGTGGCACCGCAAAACACCTTCCTGGGGACCATCATACGGAAATTTGAAGGACAGAGTAAGTTCGTTTGTTCTCTCCTGTCGCTCGCTTTCTGCTCTAGAAGAGCACTTGACGTCCGTCGCTTCCAAGCTAGAGAGATGGACAACTCTAGGCTGTCAAGTTAGAGGCTGGGAAAGCCAGCCAGGCAGTGTGGATGGCAACGAAAGTGTTCTCTCTCTAATATTAATTTGGACTTACATTTTAGATTGTGGACTCCATTATACTAGGCAATTTGATCCTCCTTTCCCACTGCTCCATTATCTGCCTTGCTACTTCATGCCCTACTAGTCTACTACCTTAAAGGGAACGTGCTGGTATAATATGGGCTTGTATTATAAGGCTTTTTCTGTGGCAGACTTTCTAAAGTCAGGAGCTCGGAACATGGATATGTAAATGGTTGTAGCGATGTAAATAGCTATGCAAACTGTGTTTTATCTTGGTAAACTGCTGGACTGTGGAATGTCAAGGATGCTGGCTTGATGTTACTTGGCTCTTAAAGCAACTTTAGAAGGAGGCTGATAATAGACGTCAAAAATAATATGGAGAGTAGAGGTCTGGTCTTGGATGCTTACTGCTCAAAAATTCATATTTGTGTGACTCTGTTGTCCCCCTAAATTTGTTGTCTGGGAATTTAAAAATCAAAGTGCAGTCCTCAAATCCCACAGAGATTAATGTAGATAGATTTAACGTACTTGCTTAAGCAAACCAACAATAATTAATTATTTTATATAAATCTAGTCGTTTAAAAATCCTATAGTTGTCCATTTATATGCTGTGATAAATCCACCTCAGAGGGCATTTATGTTGCATACTTTACAAATTTTCTAGTACTGCATTTAATGATGTGAAGATATGGAACCAGTGTACAACATTAACTTCCCTACCCTGCTTCATATTTTTTCTAAAAATAGCAAATATAGTTTGCTATCACATTTGATGAGATTTGTACTAAAATGTCTACTATTACACAAAAATTCTACCTTGTTACAAAGAAAGTTTTTTTTATATTAATGTGTTATTATCACGCTTAATGGCTTAATGAATATGTGTGTGTGTTTATCTTTTCGAAAAGGATGTTATGAAAGTGTGAAGCTTTACATTATTTAGTATTAATAATAAATGTGAAGTCATTTTATTGCTAAAGATAATTGTCATAAAAATACAAGGATGTGTAAAAACTACAAACATATACCTTCCTTATAAAAGCCATAAAAAAGCAAATTCAAGAATAATAAATGCTTAAAGAAAGTTGCATTCTAAGATCCAGTCAAAATTCAAGGAAGAAACCTGACAGTTACAAGATATTTCAATTTTCAGTCTTAGAAAAAATTTATCAAACAACTAAATGGCATTCTGGAATTATCCTTTGCCAAGCTGGTTTCTGCCTGTCCACTAGGACTCCTGGGATTCACAGAGCTTGAAAACTACATAACTTGAAAACTTCTGTTATTGCAATTGAAGAATAATTTTCCTCATTTCTTTTATTAAATTACTTAGTGCCATTGGTCTCACATTTAAAATTTGTGGAGGGGCAAGTGTTGTGTGTTTGTGTGTGTGTGTGTGAGTGTGTGTGTGTGTGTGTGTGTGTGTGTGTGTGTGTGATTTTCAATTCTCTGGGTAGGGTCTAAGTAATTAACATTTTGGGGAAGCAACTACATTCCAGACCCTTATATGCAACAAATTGTTTTGGTGTTTGTGAGAACCTTGTGGAAGGTTTTAAAAAGATGCCTTACCGTCTTCTTATTGCAGATAAAAAATTTATCATTGCAAATGCCAGAGTGCAGAACTGTGCTATCATCTACTGCAATGATGGGTTCTGCGAGATGACTGGGTTCTCCAGGCCAGATGTCATGCAGAAACCCTGCACCTGCGACTTTCTCCATGGACCTGAGACCAAGAGGCATGATATTGCCCAAATCGCCCAGGCGTTGCTGGGGTCAGAGGAGAGGAAAGTGGAAGTCACCTACTATCATAAAAATGGTAAAGTGGACCTGTTTAAGGTTCCTTGTATTTGATTCTCTTGAAATAAAATTTTGATTACTTGAAGTTCATATGCACAGAAACCCTATATAATTAACTGTAGACGATTTTTTAATGTAAAATTTTAGGAATCCCCAAATATGGATGTTATTATTATAGAAGTAGTGTAAAAAAATTCTTTTTTGAGTACCTTGTTCAAATTCTGTAGAGGTTCAGTAATTTAATGTCACCAAGGACAAGAATGTCATAAGTTGGCCCTTTTTAAAGAAATGATGTGAAGATTAGTAATTCACTGTTTTCACCATTCCATGCATAGTGTGAGAGAAACACATTTTATTTGCCTGCATTTCAACATATTTCATAAGACCTTCTTGGAAATTGTGTGATCTGAATTGAAGAATGGTACAGTTGTGAGTCTTTCTTGGCTTTTTAAGTGTTGATGGATGGAACTTCTTGTCTCTTTCCTTTGTTTTTAGAGAAGATTAAGGAGAGTATCTAGTAAATGTCACAACTGAGCCACTGAACTTGGGTACATACCTATATTATGAAATGAGAAATAGAGAAGATATTACTTACACTAAGAAATATAGAAAAGAATCTGAGAGTATTTAGGTTATTAGGATTCACATGTCTACCATACATAAACTATCATTTCAAAGTTAGGGCCATTATTTCAACTTTAAGGACACACTATCTTCTTATAGCCCTGCCGTGGAAGCAGTGTGCATGCATTTATAATTTATACTGAATCTCTCTCTCTCTCTCTCTCTCTCTCTCTCTCTCTCTCTCTCTCTCACTCACACACACACACACACACACACACGCATGCACATACACACACAAACAAACACATTCACATGATATATGTTCATTATATATTCAGATATATATGTACATATAACTGAATATAAAAAGTTATTGTATATGAACACTAATATACTTTAAAGAATAATTAAAGATACATAGGTGCACACTTAATGGCATTTGCCAATTTAGTAAAACACTTGTAGAAAAAACATGCACTGTGGATTTTGCCAATATTGCATCATCTATTTCTCACAGTTTTATATACAAAAGTTAATGAGCCTGAGGAGAATACACTCTGATTGTTTGAGAACTCTTCAGTTCAGCAGATGCATGTCATTCTATAGTCTGTACCATAATCTGACTTTTTTTGTAAACTATAGAGAAAAATAGCAAAAGGAATGTATAATTCTTTTTTTATTTTCTTATAATTGGTTGTGTCATAATATAAAATTTACAATTCTTAATTACTGGAGTTTTCCATTACATGAAGTTGAATTTGAGTGGGTATTTTCAACCAAGTATTACTGGAAAAACAGGTTTGTATAACCTTGTATTTCTCTGGAGTGAAATCAATTATACTCTTATCAAACAGCACAAAGCTTGTTGCTTAAATTCTTCCCAGATTACTCTTACTTTTTCATCAGTAGAATTGTATATTATAAATAGCCCAATGGCTCCACTGTCAAGAAATATTTCTACATTGATACTATCACCAAACTTTTCAACTTACCTCTTTTGTCTACATGATGCCAAGAAACTAGATTTTTGAAAATGTAAGAAGTACAATGTTGTTTCTTCTCTGACTGTAAAAGACCAAGGTTGATATGGTCTGTGTTATGGCTGTTCAATGTATGCTGCTCCATCATTGGTGGGTATATTTTCAAGGCTGTTCCAGAAGTCTTTCAGTTTAAAAAATTAAAATACTGCTTTGCCTAAATAGTTAGCTACTAAGTAGATTTTTTAGAATGGTTTTAAATAGGAATTGTATTTATTACGGCGTATTATGGTGTAACTTAAATGTGGGGGTTCTGAACATTCATCATTTCATTAGATATAACCCCAAAATGATCTCATAACACTTTTCAAAAAGAATTTTTGAAAATTATATTATAAACATGTTATATTTAAATACAAACATGTTGGCTACAAAGCCTGTATTAAAGAGGCCAGTGCAATGACCATTGCAAATCTATTCCTGAATGATTTTCTTAGCTATGCAAAGCTTTTTTTTTTAAAAAAAAATCATACAAGGTGTCTTTGTTTGGAATCTAGTCAAAGTATAGAAATGTCAGTTTTAGTGAAAATGTTCTCTATTGATGTTTGTTTCAGGTGCAACACACTTTGAAGGGTTATGCTACCTTTAGAGTTTGCAAGAAACTGTCTATTTAGCTTTAGTTGGTAGAGGAAATAAATGGATGAACTCAGGTTTTCTACTGTTCAAAGAAAAGGTATTAAATTCAATCCTTTTTGAGGCTGTTATGATACAGATAAATTTACCTGCTGTGGATGCAATGAAGTAGTAGTTAGCTTTGATGCCAGTTCAGGTACATTGAAAAGAGTCTTGAATTTTTACTCATTAATTCATGTGACAGCTATAAAATCAGTGAAACCTTATGACATTCAAATCCTTTGATATTCTCACCTCTTATTGACCTGCTACAAGCTACTTTGTATTCGTAAAAGCCTACAGAAAGAAAAAAAAAACATAGAAACATTTTCATTGGTTTGTTTCTTAAAGTTTCTTTAGTTCCTTTTACCAGAGGTCATTTATGTTGGTGGTTTGGTTTCTTAATTCTTGATTCTCTTAAGTAAATGCTTTCTTGATGTATTAATTCAGCAGTTCAGTGAAAGTTACATAACAGACACAATGAGAAAGTTAGGGACAGTTGCTATATGCTACGTTTGTTATTCATGATGGAGCAGCAGAACTGTTTTGAGAATTAAAACATTATATCTCAAAGCTTGTTTTCTGAAAGGTCCCACTGAGCAGTGGAAACCAGAGATGTATGCAGTGAGTCCCACTGGAACCTTCATGAGCTGCATAGCCCACTGAGCAGCGACATTTCCTATTCTGCTCAGTATGTGACTATTCTAGGTAGAGTAGAGCTTGCTGTTTACCAGAATATCAATTCTTAAAACCCACTTATCTGAAGTAGAAGCACTTGACAGCCCTTCCTTTGAGAATTCTATTTTACAGTTTAAGTCATTATTGCATAAATCATTCTTGGCAGCTCTGAATGTTGCTTGAGGTGATGAAGCTGTAAATCTTTTGACATGAAACTCTAATTATATAAAACTATAATTACAATGAGACTTATATAAAGGTGGGCATGTATTTTAATACTGTGATGTCTTCATGTTTAAAAAGTATATACATTGAGAGGAGTAGTGACTGAGAACTAGGAAACAATTTTTTTTTTGTTTAAGGTTTGTAGGTGATGGAATAAGAAGAATAAAGGAATAGATTAATTAGCTATGCCTTAATTTACTTGTTTACTTAATTTTTTGTATATTGCATTATATAAATAGCCTGTTGAAACTTAAGACCTTCTAGTTATATTTAAGTATGTAACACAAGTCACCAAGAAACTTCAAAAACCTGGAAAATTAAAGTAAACTCCTAGACAAGTAAGATCTTTATTCAAAAGGAAAGTAGGTCCTTAAATGTGTGAGAATTAGGAATCAGGCAGCCTCATGATTTTGGTATTAAGTTTTCAGACACAGTGCAGTTGCAATTTTATTATTCAGTTAGTATAGCATATAATTGTCTTTCTTGCCTCTGTGCTGCTTTTCGATTTCTGGAGAGTGGACAGTGGATGGGGAGAGTCCTCTCGTGTTTTGCTCAGAGATCAAGAGGCAATATTTAATTTCACTGAATTTGGAAGTAGCTTTGGTTCATTAACATTGAGACTCTATCCTGAAAGGCATGCAGCAAGATCTAAAAGATGCTGTTCTGCAAGAGAAAAGGTTAATCCTGGGTTTTATTTCTATCTTAGGTGGCACATTAATCATAGGTACACAGAATGCAGAAATGGTCTCTGCTTTGAGGGTATTTGTGTGACAGAGCAACTAATGTTCATATGAAGTTTCTAAATAATAGAATTTTTAAGAAGTTGCTTATGAACAAATAAAGCTAGATCTTATGACATTTAAGGTCAATTACTACTCTTTATTGGTTATTCAACTTTATAATAAATATTAATATGTACTTTTTAATCATACTTTGTTACTTGAACAATGTAATGATGTCTTAAGGAAGCAACGTAGTTAAGTTAAAATTTTAGTCATATGAAATAACTATTATAATAGCTTTACATAAGCTTTGTGCACATAATATATTCAGCTCTCCTAATTCTTGGATTGTGTAGTAGAGCTGCAGATGGTGGTTTTAAATACAGAAATAGAAATATAGTTTGTGTGTATGTAATTCAAGCAACAGGAAAGATTTCCAAGGAGTGTGTTGCCTGGGATTTGTTTCATTGTCACTTTCTTTTCCTTAGTCCAATTTCTCCACACTTTATTCGGCAGGATATTATAACATCAGAGATTCTAAAATTCATTTTCTTTCACAGATCTAATTTTTTTCTAACACCTCATGCCTTCTGGAGATTATACTGGATCCATTGTATCTGTTAGTAAAATAGCCATTCTGAAAAAGTAATTTTTTCTGCAGTCTGAAAACTTTATTTCATTATTGTCTCATGTGAAACCAAAATGTCCTGAAGACAAGAGTGGTCTGATCCTATCTTGGTACAAAACCCTCTAGTTCTGCACCTGTGATCACTGGTACAAAGAGACACAATCTCTCCTGGTGGCTTGGGAGACGGCTGCTTGGTTATTTTTATTCGCAGTTGTCTTGAGATTGGGTCAATATGAAGGCACAGAGTGGGCAAATCAAAGTAGTTGGCTCCGCTAAATTCAAGGCATTGTACTTGCTCTGTTGTCTGTTTTGCTTATTTGTTATAGATAGGCACCAGATCAGCTGCAGCCAGAATTTGAGAGAATTTTTGAATAGTTGAGCTACACACAAGTAGCAGGTGTAGCATGGAATACTGTGATAAACCATTCATATTGCCATTTAAATTAGAAGCCAGGAAAATATTTATATATATTTTTCTTCTTGCTAAACTGTTGTTCAACAAATATTTCACAATACTATGCTATTTGCTGTCAAGTACTCTGAGGTCTGCATGACCCAAATTTGGAAGCATGGAAGTATTGTTTTCCCCCACTCCAACATCCATTTCTTATTTTGTCATTAGAGGGCTGTTGCTCAAACATGAACCACATTGATGATTTAGTGAAGCTAAGAATCACTGTGAGTGAATCTTGTGCATTAAATAAAGGCTACAATAATTTCATAAACAATAGATACAACTATTCACCTTTTACAAAAAGAACACTGAGCCTAGAGAAACTGAGTCACTTCTTAGACCACACACATACTGCAAATTGATGGGTCCTAAGCTCTTAGCAGCTATTTCCTACTGCTCAATTAGTCTATGGGAGACACTATGCATTTAAACTCATTAGAAATCTCAAAGTAAAGTTCTATACTCTTGTTCAGTGTTCTGGGCGGGCAGCCTTCAAAATTTACCGGATTTTCAAGTGGAGGCATATTTAGATAAAACAAGACAAGTTCTCAGCTCTAACACCAAGGTAAACTTGGCCAATATTTACCATCTCTTAATTTTTTCTCATACATATTAGAAAATATACTCACCTTGTTAAAGCTAAGTATCCTGGCCACAGCTATATTTTTGACAGTTTCTTGTCTGTAATGTGTTCAGTGAAAATCAGTTAGTTGGGTAAATTAGCAAGTTCCTTTCTCCTACAAATTTTAGTTTTCAAACATGAACATTGCAAGGTACACACACACACCACAGAACTATATGCAATTCTCAGAACTTTCCCTTGCCTACTAAAAGTAATAAGTAATTCAAATTTGCTCTTTGGTCTATTGCCTCCTCTTCTTCTGGAAACCATCACTGACCTTCTGAAGACAGAAAGAAAGGCAGTTTGTGGTGTCATTCCTGATTGCTTGTGGAGTCCACTTTACTGAATCCCTCACCATTTGTTTCTATATTCCAGTATAAATTATGGAGAAGGCAACAGGATATTATAAGTTATGATAGTTAAATTTCTCTATTTTATGAGCACACTCATAAAATATTGTCTTACTAATTTATGGACCCAGAAATGTAGACCAATGCTGGGCACAAGTGTGCACTTAATAAATGTCCTTTGAAAAATGGATATGGGATGAAAAACCATACCATAAAGTCATAAAAGCAATATCACATATTTGAAAACTGAGTAGTAGACAAAGTAAAATATTATGAATTATAAAATCACATATTAATGATCTTTAGGTTATTTATTTATAATCACATTTCTTAATTTATTAATAAACATATATCTTTGCCTAATACTTAAAGGTTTAAATCTTTTAAAATATAAAATAATATAAATAGAAAGTATATAAGGAATAGAAAAAATATTTACCAGAAATTATTCCTGAGCTACTATAGGTGTCCATCACTTGCTACTCACTTGTCAATGACTCAATACTGTCTCCAGCAATCTCCAAGGTTATCAATAGTGAAAGGATAAAGTCCAAAAAAGTTAATTATTAATAATTATAAATGTCATATTAGTGTTTCCTCTTTCTTAACTATGCTGTCTGCACTTAGTAACAACGCTAAGCTACTGAGAAGCAGTAGTGAGGCATTTGGAAGGTAAAATCACCATAACATACAGAGCACCCTACTACTAAAAATTAAACTGAGTTTTCCATTTATCCCAGTTTCAAGAAAGCCAAGATTAGTTTCCCACTGTCATAACTGAAAATACCATAAAATTTTCCTAATTTTCATTGAAAAAATATACCTTTTTATGACAGCTCATGCATTTCTCAGAAAGCTCCTTGTGATCCCTTTCACTGCTGAAATATTTCTACTTCTATTAAAAAAAAAAAAAAAAGCAACCCTCCCCCCCAAAAAAACCCCAAACAAACAAAAGCAACCTGTTTGGTCTTGGTAGAATACTTCATACTATTGTTTCCTTAGGAAAAGATACAATAACCAGTGACAGGTGCTAAGGGCCAGAAATTTGCAAGAATGATTGAAAAACATGAGTGGTGGTTGTGGCTTGTGTAATGGCAGTGTGAAAGATGCCTACAAACTCGAATGCAGTAGGTATGCCAAAATCCTTGGAACATTGCGCTATTTTTTTCACCTGCATATTTCTTCAGAAATGATTAAGCAGAAGACACTGCTGTAAAAGTGTATAAATTGAAAATGTATCTATTTGGAAAAGAAATCAATGTTAAATTCATACAAAGGTTTATAGTGAGTGAATAATTCTGAACAAGCTTCCATTTACCTTTCTTAATTACATTATCATTTTTCTTTGTCTTTTCCTGAGAAATCTTTATCAACCATATATTATCAGGGTTATAAGCATTATTGCTATTCCTGTTTTGTTTTTATCATTTTCTTTCTTCCCTCATAGTCAATAAGAGGATGCTCATTCTTAGTTTTGATTGGATAATAAGTCTTAAATATTGTTTAAAATATTGACTTTAAAAATGTAATAACAGCTTTGGTTCAGAAACTTGCAATGTCTGTTTCCTCTCAAAGAGATCACATACATTTATGTTCAACATAATGTTGGTTTATGTAGTGTTGGTTTGCAGTAAATTTCTCAAAGAACATCAAGAAAAAATAGATATTTTCAAACAAAAGTTTTCTTAGTATTAGAAAAGATTTCATATTAAAATATCATTATAGTATATAAATTTAAATCACATTTATTTGAAAAGAATCTATGTTAAATTCACACATAGGTTTATGAGTGAGCAAATTATAGCAAGTTTCCATTTACCTTTCTTAACTACATTAACATTTTTCTTTTCTCTGAGAAATGTTTATTAACCATATAATTAATTAATTTATTCTATTAAAAGTTAGTTGTTAGTGGTGTATGCATTCAAATAAATGCATGGTTGATATGCCTTAGAGATGTTAATTCCAGATGTCTATCATATATGGACTGAAGCCTTTTACCCAAATAAATGTATTATTAAACAACTAATACTCATTGATTTTCAATTCTGTGTCTGGTATTTTATATAAATTGCTTTATTGCTTAACCATGAAAATGTTGTGAGTCAATAGAATCTTATTATTTGATTTTTTTAAATTAATTAATTTCTGTCTGTATTTGTCTGAGCCTCTAGAATCTAATATACTGTTTCCAAAAAGAGATAGTTTTATAATGTGTTTATGTTAGTTTTTAATTTATATATTTTGTTGATTATTTAAAATATAGACCTAATTATTTCACACCAAAAGGAGTAGTTTTTCTTCTCTTTTTTTCTTATAAAGGAAAATATTTAATTGGGGCTGGTTTACAGTTACAGAGGTTTAATCCTTTGTCATTTTGTCAAGAAGCATGGAAGTCTGCAGGCAGACATGGTGCTGGAGAATGAGCTGAAAATTCTGCATCTTGATTCACAGACAGCAGAAGGAGACCATGTGTCACACTTAAAGTAACTTGAACATACATATCCTCAAAGTCCACCTCAAAAGTGACACATTTCCTATTAGGCCTATAAGGCCACACCTATTACTAATATTTAATAGTGCCAAGGAGTAGTTTTTCTTAGTATTTTATATCTTAAACTTGACTTATTGAACAAAATTAATGTCTGTCTGGTAGATTTAAATTCAACTGAATAAGAGTAATTAGTTTAGGACTGTAATCTTTGAATAATTATGAGATATACTTTCTTGTATTCTTAAAATTTTATGAGTAGTTACTTACAATTATATGCCAATTTAAACCTTAGTATATCTTTCCTCTCGTCAAGACACTACTGGTGAAAAATCCCAGATGCTAGGGATCTTCTCTTTCCCCTTTCTTATGAAACAAGGCAAATTGTCAAAGCCTAACACTGTTATTTCAAGGGAAACCTTGAGTTTACTAAGGTAGACAGTTTCGAGTTTATTTGAAATTCCTCCACTTTTCTTCCTCTTTGCACGTAAGCCATACTCAGTAACTTTTTGCATTTGAATTCTTCTCTTCAATGCCCTTCAGCATTTCTCCCCGTGCCCATTGGGTTCCTTTGCCCCAGGATAATCCACTGCTCCTCTTCCTACACCCTTCTACACATTTCCATTTCTAAGAACATGTCTTCACAGCGTCAATCTCAGTTCATTTTAAAGGTGTTCTCTAAATCCCTTGGGCAACTTTTCCACATTCTCTGACATTCTTTTTCATATCTCTATTAGGATATTTATGAAATGAGGTTATAGTAATTTGTTTCCAAACTGGCTACCCTACACAATATTTAACATTTTGAAAAAAAGAAAAGAAGCCTCACACAGGTACTTCTCAAAGATTTGAGGAAAGAGAAGATGGTAGAAAAGAATTTTTAAAAAGTTCAGGCTCAAATATTTTTACAGATGAATGTATGTGTAATATTTTCAATAGTAGGGTCTACAAAAATCTCAATCATTCCTTCATTCTTTCAATACCATATGCTACTAATTTTATAAAGGTAAAAAGCATAAAAATCAACAACCTCCATTGTTTCATTTTATAAACCATGAATTGCTAATGTTTATTTACCTAGTATTCTTCAAAAATTTCTAACAACTAATTACCCTTCTTAGTGAGCCTGGAAGGCAAAATAATCAGACAGCATTTCAGCTACACCAAAATACCAACAAGTTCTGTAGGGTACCCATATGTAAATGAAAGAAGCAATGTGTCTGTATGTTCTTGACATCTCAGCCTTCTCTGCATTTCCCCAAACCCTCATGACAAAATACCTATAAAACCCTCCCTACAATCCTTCTGACCTCTTTGTCTTTTGTCAAATCACACACTAGAAATAAACCTGTCCTCCCACTAGTCTCTCTAAACATTTAATTCTTCATTTTCTCCTTCTTTCCCTTCTTGACTTTTTCCTTTATACATCTTGTTTCATGGAATAAGAATGTAAAGTCTGTATGATGTCAAAACCACATCATCAGTCATCCCCTGAGACCTGAGGTTTTCAACACCTCAGCAAGCAAGAACTTTGTGTATTCCACCCCTCTCCATGCACTTTCTTCCCTCTCTCTGTGATATAATTGCCCTGGCAAAAATTAGAAAAACATAGATATACGTATAGGAATCTATAGCATTCAAACTAAGATACATTCACTGATAAATAGTGGCATATATTGCTTATAGTTTTATTTGCAAATATGCTTTTGGGTGTGTGCATAAATCCATATGGACTCTGTAAAAACAAGATCAAGATGGCATTATATTTTGTATACCAATGTATAACTTTATTTCTTTGTTGAAAAATAGGTATGCTTGATTAAAATCTGAAATAATGATTACACAATTTTGTATATGTATATCCTATAAATTATGGTGATATTAAAATATATTGCATTAGAGAGGATAAAATATTACCAAAATATTTAATATTTTACAATTTCTATTTTGTACAATTGTAAGGCATATAAAGAAAATATACATCTTACTAACCTGTAACCTTTCTTTAAACAATGTTCAGAAGAATAACTTTTGGATAGAAGAATAAGTGTCTCAAAATGATGCACATATATTTGATAGTTCTGTTATATTTTATACTACAAAGTGAAAGTGTTTTCTTGTTTATTTCTTGTGATTAACAATATTTGGTCTTCTTTTTACTTTTAATTGAACCAGTCAGTAAAAATAATTTTATTATCTAATCATTAAATTTAATCTCAACTATTTACTGAGGATATATGAAAAATATCTAAAGCAATCTGTTTTATTACTTATTATTATTACTGCTGATGGATATTGTTATAATTAGCTAGTAATGAAAACCTACTAAATAGCTAATTTAACTTGCTAGTAAATACCCTTTCTTACCAGGATAATTTTTTTAATACTGCCAGTCACATTTAGTAATTTCCTAACAAAGTCTCTGCTTTTAAATACTACTGTCAGTTTTTTACTATTGAAACAATTTATTATTTAAAAGTTAAAGCATTCATTGACCTTTGTCACTTTTCTGTATGATATGAATTGGGCTTTGTCTTGCTTTTAATGTATTTTGTTTTCCATATAATATGTAATGAAAACTTTGAGTATTGACAGTTTTTTTTAATGAAGTATAGATTTTTTAAATAAAATATAGTCTTGCTCAGATAAAAAGAGATGACTGTACAAGGTAGTACTTACAGGAAATGAATAGTGTGCTGGGGTATACAACAGAAGAACTGTTCAATGAGTGATATGTGATGTCAAAAAAGAAATTACATGATAATATGTGAAGAAAAACCCAAGCAACAGAAACAACAGCATGTCACACAAAATACCGACTTTATTCACATAATCTTACATAACTCATGGGAAAAAAAAAACAACAGGAAAAAAACCCTTGTCTCCCCAGCTTCCTTCCTTAACCAAGACAAGCAGAGCTCTGGTAATCAGATCTCTGTAGCAGTGACTCAATGCTTAGGTCTTCCCTCTAGGTGTTCCTTATAATGAATGTCATTTATTGGAGGCTCAGTAGGATTTATGGCTTCCCAGATTGCTCTTAGAATTTGCTCCCTGAATGAAGAACTCCTCAGAAATACCACTAATGATGTTTGTGTTCAACGGTCCTATTAGCCAGTCTCTAGTCAGTTCACAGTCTAAAGCTGCATTATGCTTTTCTTCACAGTTCATGTTTCTTGAGTGAACAGAAGGTATCCTACTGAAATTCCATACCTACCAACTCTCATTATTTCAAATGTATTCCTTCCAACACATGTACAGTGTGCGTTATGCAACATTTTATTTTAATTACTGGCTCATTTGAAGATGCCAATAATTTCAATGATGAATTTCCCTTTGGCAAATACTTCCTATTAAAGAGTTGTTATTAGTCTTGGCATTTTGAAATGTGAGCTATGCTGCTTCCACTTTAAATATCTTTACCTAGGAAGAGTTTCATAATGCCATCTTAAATTTTTTCTGTTCTAGAAAATAAATGTGAATGTCTGGGGGAGCTTGAGCTTTATTAAAGAAATGACAACTTCAAGTACAAGAGGATAGACAAAGTAGTTATATAAGTACTTATTATGTGAGAATTGAAAAATAGATAGTAAAATATACTTTCAATGTAAAGAATGAAGATGAAACTTAATTTTTTAAATAGTGGTAGCTGCATAATGTAACCCTGAAAAAGACAACAAAAGAGATTGCATTTTCTTTTCCATATATCTTACATGTGCTCACTTCTACAAAAGTCCTTGAAGAAGTAGGGTACTTTTTATAGTAATGGCATGATAATATAACCAAAGTGGACTTCTTTGCCTCTAATTTCGATGCTCCAGAACTAAAATAATTCTCCCCTTATTAAATCTTACTCAATTTAAGGAAAACAAAATAAACAGCAAAAACAAAACAAAATTCAGAGATTTGAGGAGTTTTTTTTTGATGAAATTCATTTTGTAATTTATTCATACACAATAGTATCTTATAAAAACTTTAAAATTTATCCTAAATTATTTCTAGTGACTTATATGCAATCTTATAATTTAAGAAAACCATGTAGGAGAGTGAAGTGTTAGGATTTTAAACAATATTCTTTAAACAATAATAATTTTCATGTATTTAATCTTCAAAATATGCTGCTATTTTATAAACTGAGGACACAACCATTCCATGGTATAGTTACATAAAAGGTTTTTATTGTGGATACCAAGGAGGGAACAGTTAAGATTTTGTGCAGATTTGATATGGCTTGAATTTACCCAGTTATCTGGTGGCAGATTTCTATGAATGAACTTGGGAACATGGCAGAAAGCAGTGGTGGACATCAAAAGACTCTTAAAACTGTTTCTTTTATTTTTTTGTTTTTTTGATTTTGGTTTTTTTTATTATTTAAAAAGGTTTTTTTTTTTTTGTATCTACCCCTGCTCCCCCTTCTTTCCCTTCTCCCAGTCCCTCCCAGTCCTCCCTCAGCCTCCCCTTACTCCGATCCATTCCCTAAGGAGATCAAGGAGTCCCAAGGTGGGTCAGTTCAGTATGGCATATCCAGTTGAGGTAGGTCCTAGTCCGTCAAACTAGTATTAAGGCTGGGTTGGAAGTTCCTCTGTGGGAAATGGGATATGAGATATTAGTTTATGCATCAGGAACATATTCTGCTCCTACTGCAAGAGGCTCCACAAAACTGCCCATGACCTTTGACAGTCACCTACCTTTGGAGGATTTAGTTCCTTTCCCTGAAGGTTCCCCAGCAGTTGTTCCTAAATTAGTGAGTTCCCTATAGCTCTGGTCTGCCATCTCTGTGGGTATCTCCATGATCTTGATCCCTTTGTTTATAGCCTCTCCTCTCTCTCTCTCTTCAGTAAGACCAGGAGCTTGACCTGGTGCTTAGCTATGGATCTCTGCTTCTGCCTCTGTCCATTGATGAATGACACTTAGGGTGGTCATTCATTTCATTATTGGGAAATTCCTGTTTGGGAACCCTGTCCACTATTGCTTGAAGTCCAAGTCAGGGATATCTTTTGGGTTCTTGGAGGATTTTTTAGGACCAAGTTTCCTTCTAGCCCCACAGTGGCTCTCTCTACTAAGATATTCATTTCTTTGTTCTGCCTTTCTATTGCTTCTCTCACTCAACCATCTCATTCTCTCATTATTTGTTCCCACCTCCCCTTGCTCACTTCCCACTATAATCCCAGTTTACTCAGATCTTTTCTATTTCCCCTTCCCAGAGGATCCATATATGTTGCCCTAAAGTTCCTTCTGTTACCTAGCTGTTCAGGGGTTGTGATTTGCAGCCTAAATATTCCTTGCTTTATTTCTAAAATCCACTTAGGAGTGATTACATACCATTTCTATCTTTCTGGACCTGTGTTACCTCACTCAGAATGATAATCCTCAAATCCAACCATTTGCTTGCAAATTTTAGAATGTCTTTTTTTTTTCTTCTGCTGAATAGTACTTCATTTTGTAAATGTACCACAATCTGTTCATCTATTCTTCAGCAGAGGGGTATCTAGGTTGTTTCCAGGTTCTGGCTATTAGAAATAATGCTGCTATGAACTTAGTTACGCTAATGCTGTTGGAGTAAGAATGTGTGTTCTTTGGGTATATGCCCAGTAGTGGTATTGCTGGATCATTGGGGAGATTGATTCTCAGTTTTTTGAGGAACCACCAAACTGCTTTACAAAATGGCTGTACACGTTTACACTCTTACATGCAATGCAGGATTGTTCCCCTTGCTCCACATTCCTTCCAGCATAGGCTGTCATCTGTGCTTTTGATCTTAGCCATTCTAACAGGTGCAAGATGGTATCTCAAATTTGTTTTAATCGGCATTTCCCTGATGTCTAAAGATGTTGAGCAATTCTTTAAATGTCTTTGAGGCATTTGTAATTCTTCTGTTGAGAATTCCCTTTTTAGCTCTGAACTCCATTTTTAATTGGATTATTTGAATTTTTGACCTCTAGTTTCTTGAATTCTCTAAACCTGTTTCTATGTAAAACAGAGCTTTAATGTCACAGGGGAATGGTTATGATTAACAGAGAAGGTTATTATAACAGGAGTTATGATAGCAGGGATGGAGGAAGGGGAGAGAGAAAAAAAAAAGAAAGGAGAAAGAAGAGGGAACTCCTGAGAGAATCAAAGGCAAGAGAGAGGGAGTCAGAACAGGCAATACTGCTTTAAATGGAGCTTGATGTCAGAGCTCAGAGGAGTGCATGGCTTTAGAGGCTAACAGGAACAGCTAGTAACATCTGGAATAAGCCAGAGCAGAGAAAGAAACAAGTAGACTGAATATGGACATTACACTAGATATAGACAAAGCTATTTGCAAGAAAGAAGAAACTATCATAAGATAGTGGACAAATGGTGATAGAAAGAAAAGCAGAGCATAGAGAAAATGTAATGAAAGTAGTATGGTTATAAAGAAAATAAGTAGCTTTGAAGGAGGAAAGCTCATGATCTAGAGGAAGTTTAATGGAAAAGAGATGGGAAGGGATAGGATACTGGCATAGACTTTGAAATATGCAACAGGTACTTATGAAATAGAGGCCAGCATGTGCTTTGATATGCTGATAGATAACACAGGTGGACATATATCTCTTCTTTCAGAGTTACAAAAATGGTTCTCTTTGCAAATGGAAACAGGTTTTACAAGTTTCTGGCTTTTATCTGTCAAAAAATCTTCCTAAAGCTCAAATTGAGCTCATTTCTGGATATTTGTACTGCCCTTTGGAGTTTGGAGAATTGAGGTTTATTTTGGCCCTAAAATAGTGATTAAAATCTTTCTTTTAGATTATACTACCTCACATATAGAAGGAGCTATTTATAGTTCCCATTTTAAAGATTGTGCTCATGAAACTTAGTTATGTTTTCGAGAATACAGAAGTTATTTGAGAGAGCCACCATCTGAACATCCTTTGTCTTTTTTTTGGAGCCCATTGTTGAAGGTTCCTACTATACCTCAGCCTACCCTGACACCTCTCATGCAGGGTCAGTGATACAGAAAGTCAATACCTTTGGAGACCAGTCTTATCTTAACAGAAAAATGGGAATCATTTCTGAATTTCAGTCTGTGAGAGCTATTCTTGGTTGTCAATATGACTACTACTATTACTGCCAACTACATCTGGAATTAACCAAAACCCAAATAGATGGGCACACCTATAATCTACTATTCTTAATTAAATCATTTGAAGTAAAAGGTGTAGACTCCATTTTAATACATATCTTCAAAGTGGGAAGATTCACCTTTAACATAGGCCGTACTTTCTGCTGGCAGCCTCTAAAAAGAGGATGTGGAAAAAGGACACTTGTTCTCTTTAGCCTTTTTTCTGTAGTTTTCACAGAAAATTCCTATACCAGCATTATAACCTTTTTCTTTGGGGTTCTGATGCATATTGATGCTAAGATGAAACATCCAGCCTCATAGAATGAACAACTTCTGGATTTTTAAACTTTGTATTGGCAGAAAGCCACTGTTGGACTATGTGTGTTTGTTTGCATGTGTGTGTGTGTGTGTGTGTGTGTGTGTGCCAATATATAGATATTTTTATATTTTAGATTGTAGGCTTCTAATATTTCCTTACATGTAATTATGCAAACACACACTTGTTGCTATGCAGATTATAAGGTCCATTTATGCTTTTCTGAAATTAACAATAAGAGGTCAAGAACTCCTTTTATTTCCCATATACAGTAAGGCTTAATAGTCAGTATAGTATAACATGACTATCTGACTAGTTGTATTCTCCGAAGGGTCTTGGAAATCACATAAAACTATCTTTGCTCCCACATTGTCTTACCCAGGGCATCTACTCAACAAATTAGTTCTTTAAATCACTGGCTGAATTAAAATGTACAGCAAACCATTTTAGCCCAATCAGAACTTTGTATTTACTTTATTCACACAATAGTAGCATCTTGCATGGTTGAAAGGGGTGATGTAAAAGAGGAACCAAGATAACTAACTAATTGATGTGGATTACCACAGCAAAAAAAAACCTAAAGCTTCTTGTTTTCTAGTCTACTGTGGGTGACCTTGTTTAGTTCAAAAGTTGTATTAGACATTGTGGGGGTAGCTTCTAACATTCTGATGAGACATAAGCAATCTCACAACAAACTCCCTGATCATTTGGGTCTTACAATCTTTCTGAAACTTCTTCCACAAAATGCACATACAAGTAACATTTTAAAGATTGAATAGGTTGTACTTATATATTTAGGAACATACATGTACATACACATATACATATATGTTACAATAATTAAGAAAGAGGCTTAAGTTTGAAAGAACAGCAGAGATGTATATTAGAGAGTTTGAACAGGGGAAACAGAAGAGGGAATTATGTAAATATAGTACAACTTCATTAAATAAAAAATAATTTAAAAAAAGAAAAAAAAACATAAAGCTTTACTTTATAGATTGTGAGGTTAGATGCGAAGACTTTCTCCTGAATATGTGTGTACCAAAGTAACCTTCTAAAACTTATTGAAGTTAACTTTCAGTAATTCTATCACCAGAGAAATGGAAACTGTGGTTATAATAGATACTATTGTATCAAAATATTCAGGATAGATTTGTAAAATCCTAACAATTCTTTTCACCTAGTTAGTGCATTGTAAGAGTTAACAAATACAATATGTAAAGGAAGTGAGTTAATAACCCATGTTAAACTGTCAAATTACAAAGGGACTGTGCAATCTCATGTGTGACTGACTAAAAACATGAAGGAAACTCTGACTTCAGAAATTAAAAATAAAACTATCCAAACTTCTGGCAAACTGGCAATCCTTGGGACTTCAACCTGTAATCAAAGCCTTAACTATACTCTTGATAATTTAATTTAATTTTAGTTTGCTTTTGAAATGCAGAGACTTATGTTGAGCATGCTTATCTCGAAAGCATCAGAAGTCTTGAAAACCTGCTATGTTACCATTTATCTGTGCACAACCAATCCCAGTCCCTATATCCTTGAAACTGGTGGATTTGGAGAGAAACTTCCACAGTGAAGTGTTAGCTCACGTTTCTCCTCTTTATTCCATGAATCAGTGACAAGCAGTATGAACTGTATTTATAACAAAAATGCATACATAATTGAAATCTATTGTAGAAAACATACAAATAAGAATATCCAAATATAATAGCTAATGTGACTATACAACATAGGTTTAAACAGGATACTTTTCAAAGTAAAAGAGCACAGTTATTGATAATAATAAACAGACCAAGAAAACTCAGAATTGATGTGTGTGTGTGTGTGTGTGTGTGTATTGCATATATACATACACTCTAAATGCAACCTGTATCCTGCCTTATTTATCATATTTTAAAAATGTATACTCTTCTTTAGTTTGTATTTCATGAACATCTTTTTTAGGTCCCCCAAGCCTTGTGTTGAAAAATGTATCCTCTCATTCTTGCAATGACTAAAATTCTTACTGTGTAGACAATGAAAGTATAGAGCAATCTGGAGAAATGAGTCAGAATTACTCTAAAGAATACTTTGCACCTGCTGACCTCTTTGAAATAAGACTGCAAATGAATCCACTCTATAAATACCACGTGGATGGTTCTTAGTAAAGGGAATTAACCTTACCCATTTTATGTGAGTCAGGAAAGTAGCAACAGATTAATGTAAAAAAAGATTGAGCTCATTGTTGAATGCCAACACTCTGTTGAGGGATATCTTTGACTTTCAACAAGATCTTTATCTCAGACTCCACTAAAGCATGGCTGTGCATGGAGCATGTATAGTCTTTGAGTTCTCAGCCAGGTTCTGAGTGTATTCATTATTGATATTTTAAGCTGGTGACAACATGGTTCTTGCAGTATAGGCTTGTTTATGAAACATGGGTTTTAAGTAGAAAAGACATTCCCAGGAAAGTCAAGGCTAATAGCATGCAGGAAAAGAATTGTCTGCTTTCTAAGAAAAACAATTAGGCATGAATTAGCAAATTAGTATTTTTCAATAGAGAGTCAATTTTCTCATTCTCGTTAGCTCACATAGAAATTAATCTCTTCCAAATTCAGGATGGAAGTAGAGACATCAAAATATCTAAATGAGACCAAATGAAATTGCTTTTTAGAGAAATGTTAAACTAAAGTGATGACGTTAGCTTTATCTTGCCATTTGTGTTATTGTAGTATCAGGGAAAGACAAACACACAAACAAAAGGAGATTATTTTGTGACAATTGGGGGTTATAAAAAAAATTGACTTTTTCATTACAAACCAGAAAAGAAAGGGAAAAAATCCTTTTGAATTACAATAGTTATAAATATTCTTCCTCTCTTCTAGATTCCACTGACTTTTTTTGGCTTTAATTTTTGAAACCATTTTATATATCAGTAATGTTACAGAAAGAATGTGAAGAAAATAAATGGATGTCGAGTCAGCAAAGTTGTACCTCCATCACTGCTAAATTCATGTTGATTTAAGGTATCACTTTCACTCAGTGTTTGCTAAATAAAGGTGCCTGAAACAAAAACCTGACTGGGAAAACACTTTACAAATTTTTCATAAAGTATGAACATGGAATTGTATTATTATGAGTTATCAAATTTCTGCCTTCAAACAGTTTGTCCTTTTAATTACCTAAGATGGGGAGGAAAAAAAAAAAACTATAGCTCCACTTTCGGTAAAGATTAGTCTTAATTCTACAATTTTTTGAACATGCACCATAGTAAGAACACACAAAATTCATGGACTAGGAGTTTCTTCTACATTATTTTATCCTTAACATTTTATTGTAGGGATATTACACTACCTTTAAGTGAAGAAAAGCAAATATTTGGCAACTAAATCACAGCATTAACCACTATTTTTAAATAAAAACAAACTGCGCACTAGAAAGAACAACCAACATATTTAACTCTTCTGTTATCAGTTTATTATCTTAAAATTATATATATACATATATACCTACAAATGAATTGTCAAAATATGACAATGATAGAAAGACAGACAAGGTCCTCACAGAGAGAAAACTAATGTATATCTAATGTATTTGTTGTTCTTTCCCCAGTAGTTGTATATGTGTGTATATATATGTTTCTTTTTTAATTTATTCATTATTTTGGTGAGCCAATTATAATTTCTTACAAAATTATTGACATTTTATCCTCTGCATATTCTAATATTCTATTTGCTAATGATGAAACTAGCTCGTCTAACTAATTCTTCAATGGACATTTTTAAACTGAGGCAACAATAATAATAAAAACCACCTTTAAATCTTGTAATTCATCATATATCATCTTTAAAAATGTTTGCTTTTTCCACTGGAGAATTAAATTTTATCACACATTACTGTTTATTGTACTGCTTTCTAAGTTTCCTTGAACTTCAGGTTTTCTTGAATTTCATAATATTAATCTTTAAGGAAATAGGCTTACTCTCTTACAGAATGTTCACAATGGATTCATTGAATGAATCTTTGTAACTTGCTTCAATCTGTAAGGTTTATACCATCTTTACAAATAATGCTATGCTTTTTACTGAGTATTTTCTGAAGTACTTGAGGTTAATATTTCCTATTATTTGATATTTGTATGATTCATTATTTGCCAGAAAATTTCTTAGAATACTTGACTCCAAAAATCTAAAACAAGTACAAATAAAGTACCTCCATCAGTGACATCAGTAGACCATAATAAACCAAAACATGCATGATTTCAATAGCAAAAACAAATCATTAACTAGTTCAGGTTAGTTAATGACAAGACAAATGAAAGAGAGTTTGGTCCAAGTTCATATACAGAAAGTCCCAGTATTGAAATGATGTCTAGTTTTACAAAATTGATCTATTAACTTACTCAAAATGATAGAAGATTCAAATTTCCATAAACATAAAAAGTTCATTAAAATACAAATGGTCTGTATGAGAATAAAGAGCAAAATTTGGAGGGAATGCTATAGTAAGAATTGCTGTAATGCTGTACAAATTGTGTCAGTGTGATATCTGCAATGACCAATAATGTGGATAATCTGATCAATGGATAGACTACCTTAACAGCTCCTCATCTACTCCGTTAACTAATGTTGATAAGAACACCAAAGTAATTACACAGGGTAACAAAAGTCTTTCTTACAACAGTTTCTTCAGAGACATACTTGGAATAAATTAGACCTTGGTTCAGGGTATTACATTATGTACAAATGTTTATTTGAATTAAAATTTGAACTTAAAACACTAAAAGTATCAACTCCTTGTATATGAGTATAAAATATCTTCATACATTTGAGAAATATTGTCTTTTAAAAATGTAAGGCTACTTATCATAAAAATGAAAATAAAGATTTGGATATCCTCAAATTTGAAAATTTATATATTTCAAACACTCCTTATTAAGAAAATTTTAACTAAACTGCTTCAGAAAAAAGAAAGAAAGAAAAATAAAGGAAAGAAAGAGAGAAAGGACATTTTCTGGGTATGTAAAGCAGGGTTGGGGGGGGTCACTGTTTAAGAAGCAAAACCAGATGTATTGTGAGTTTGGGGCCAGTCCAAAATCACAAGTATAAAGGGAAAGAAAGAAAACAAACAAAAACAAAACCACATCTGAGAGAAAATAACTGATACATTTATTGATATGGAATTACATTCTTTAGGTGTAAATAGCAATATGAAACACAGTGTTATACATAAAAGTATGTCTGTGTATAAAATATCACATATTTTATGACTACAATAAATAATAAGCAATAAAAATAAGAGCCTTGGAAACTTTTAAACACAATTTATGTTACAGCATAGCAAAATAAGGGGATAAAAAGATGGCCCAGCAGTTAAGAGCATTGGTTGCTCTTCCAGAGAACACAGGCTTGAATTCCAGTTCCCACAGGATGGCTAACAACCATCTTCAACTCCACTTCCAGGGGAACTAGTGCCCTATTCTGGCCTCTGTAGATACCAGGCACATTAATGATATACAGATTCACATGCAGACAAAACAACCATACACATAAAATAAATAAATATTTTAAAGGTAAAATAAAACGCACTAGAACAAAGAAGACAGCCACTGGCAAATACCAGTGAGACTGTATGCTCTCAAGGACCCTTTTGTGTTATCAGTGGCATTGAAAAATGGGATGATTATTTGAGAAACATTTAGTATTAAATTGTCAAAAATAAATTAAATCAATGTTATAAAGGGGAAAAACAAATGATTTCCTGAAATATGTTATAAGAAGTCAGAAAAAAATGAAAAATACATGTTACATAGTATTTTTTACTTAGTTCCATTTAAAAAATGGCTTACATAGTTCCATTAAAAAAAGAGATTAAGAAAAACAGAACTTTAATGATAGAAAAAAAAAAGAATGATTAGCGTTTAGGGTAGAAGGTGCAATCAGCCATAGAAAGAGTATCCTAGGATATTAGAACAGAGAGAGAGAAAGACAGAGAGAGAGAGAGAGAGAGAGAGAGAGAGAGAGAGAGAGAGAGAGAGAGAGAGACTCATTACTTCACTTTACATTGTAGATAAACTTTATTTAGTAAAGTCATCATTCATTTTCAGAATCAGGCTATTTTTCTTTAATTCTTCAGTTATCACACAAAATCCAGTAAGAAAAATGAATGTGTTCTGCACTTTGAGTTTCTAGGCCTCTAATTCCATGCACAAGGTAAATTAGCTTTAATTCAATATTTGAACACTTTGAGTTTTTGTGATAGCAATAAAAATCACCTTCTGTGTTTTATTTTTTATTTTACTTATTTTTATGGTTAGAAGATATTGGAATATGCTGTTATACAAACCAGGATGTATTTTCATTGTTTATAAACTGAGTACACATATTTCAATTAACAAGATTGTCTATTGTTCCCATGCCCAGTTTTGAGTTTTAGTAAAGCCTTATAGAAGCTATAACTATTTTTTTCAAACACATAACCTGTTTATTTTCCATTCTTGTCTCTTGTATCTGTGGTGACTCATGGTCTAAAGTAAGTATTTATTCTTATAGATCTATCTAACACAACTAGGTTTAATTATTTTCTGTGTTACTAAGTAGTATGTTTTCTCAGCTTTATTCATATTCTTTCCTTAAGTAGCAAATGAATCTTTAGTAAACCATGATCCCCTTCAGGGTAGAGTATTTTCTATTGATTTCTCTTTGTACTTTTCAAGATTCTGTCTTAGGAAAGGGCAGAAATGACCAGCTTAATAAAAGTCAATTTTTCTTTGATGTAGATCAAAAGAATTGTACTAAAGCAAAAATTTAATCAGTGAAGAAAGGAAACTAGACTATTAAGAATATAGAATCAATTTCTAAGTAAGACTGTTACTTCTGGTGAGTGAGGTACTTGATGCAGTTGGCTGTATTCTTGAGAAGATGCACACACATTCATTACTCATGTGGTCATAACAATCTCTAAACCCAGAGTGGTTAAACTGTTATTAGAAAGAGGACAAGAATGCTTAAATGTAAAGTTAAACCCGGCATTATCAAATATGGCATTATCAGAGGCAATATAGCTATGCCTTAAAAGAAAAATGTATTGATGGCTATTACTACAGACTTAGGCATGCCCAACACACAAAGTTAACTTTTTTACTTTTAAGAATGATATAATATTAATTTATATTCTTCTGTAATGTCCAGGGTACTTTTTTGGCTTTTCATCATCATATACTATTCTAAGTGTTTCTCATTTTTGTTTCTTTTTAACTTCAAGAGTAACTCAAAATACTTGTATAACCAAGAGCACCTTCTAAAGTTTTTCTCTTGGTGAGATGTTTGCTCATACATAAATCAGTGAAAGTTTTAGTTACATGCTGCTTGTGTTATTGTTATAAATCCCCAGAGGTGAGTGAATACAGAAGTATGTACTCCTTTAAAGAATAATGTGTCTCATGTTTAAGATATTTTCATGCTAATTAAATCTACTTGCTTGGTATACAATCTACCAAACAGTTTCACTAGTTTTAACAGTTGACATTACTATCAAAATTATGTTCTTCTAATTATCAACTAAATTAGTATATAACTTGGAAGGTAAGATATAGTTTCTCCTGTAATTGTAAGTATTTTACTTGTCTTCAAATTTAAATTATTTAGAAAAGTTACATTTTCTGTGAAACCTTGATTTTCAAAGTATGAAGATACAGTTTATATTATCTTCTCAGTTATTAGGGAAGTTAATATAAAAACTTCTTCACCTGAAGAAGCAGGTGAAGGAGCCAGGTGTCCAATGTAGGCAAGCTGAATCATAATTTGGGAAATAAGTCAATAGGTGAGCCTGTAGAAAAGGAGATGGGTCAACATTTGCTTCAAGTTTATGAGGAGCTAAGAAAAGGAGACATAGGGGGAAAAGACTATTGTTTTCTCCATTCCAAAGAAAGCGTGTTAGGGAAATTTATGGCAAGCATAAGTTTAAGAGGGTTGTTAAAATTAGACACAATGATCCAGAAGGATGAATTGTTTAGTGTGAAAAATATTTATTTCTTAGATCATTTACTGTTCCATTTGGATCCAAGAGGAGAGTGATGAATAATAGATAGCAGGACACCCTAATTGTCTCTAGAAAAAAGGCAGAAGCCTTGGAATTCATTACACCCCATTGTGTGAGAGCACTCTCGTGACAGCCACACAGATAAAAATGCTGTATAGAGATAACAGGTCTTTGTTCCAAACAGCCGGTTTGCTTTTCCAGAAGTAGAAGCCAATACTTGAGGCCTCTTTTTTCTTTCCTGCCTTTGTCCCTTTGGTGAAGTAACTAGATTAAGGCTCCTGGAAAACAAGATAATAACAATCGATGAATTTTCACCCTTCAGTCAAACTGAAACCTTGCCTAGGAATGAAATGCTGCAGGTTCACAGTTGCCTTCATAGAATAGATGCTTATTTTTATAGATGGCATAAATGAATGGAATGTATGACTAGTAAATATGGTTTTTATTTTTTAAAAATAAAAATGTTTTTAACAAATCCACCACTTTTTGTCCTCCCTTCCCTCTTCCAAGTCCTCCACCAGCTTCCCCCCACCCCATCCCCTCATCTGTTCCTCAGGGAGGGTAAGCACTCCCAGGGTGAGTCTATGCAGTTTGGCATATCCAGGTGAGGTAGTACAAAGCCCCTCCCCACAGTATCAAGGTTTTCCTTTGTAGAGAATGGACTCCAAGAAGCCAATTTATGAACTAGAAATACATTCTGGTCCCACTGTCAAGAACCCACAAACTACCCTCAGGATGGCTTAGTTCAATCCCATGTAGGTTCCCCCACTGTCATTTCAGAGTTAGTGAGTACCACATAGCTCCTGTCAGCTTTCACTTTGGATTTTCTCATCATGATCTTGATCTCTTGTTTATATATCTGTCCTCCCTTTCTTCAAATGAACCAAGTGATTAGCTATGCATCTCTGCATCTGCTTCCATCAGTTGCTGGATAGAAGTTCTTTAATGAAAATTAGGGTGGTCATCCATTTCATTATAGTAGAAGGCAAGTTTAGCCACCCCTCCACTATTGCTTGAAGTGTTAGCCCGGGTCATCATTTTGAGTTCTTGGATATTTCCCTAGCACCAGATTTCTCTCTAACCCCATAATGGCTCCCTGTATCAAGTTATCTATTTTTTGCTCTCCCTTTCTGTTACTCCCCCAATATAACCATGGCATTTCCCCATGTTCTCTTCCTATCATCTCTTGCCCCCTTACTACTATGGTCCCAATTTACTCAGGAGGTCTTTTCTATTTTCTTTTCCCACGGGGATCTATAGATGTCTCTCTTAAGTTTCTCCTTGTTACCTTGATGCTCAGGAATTGTGGATTGTAGCTTTACATCCTTTGCTTTACATCTAAAATTCACTTATAAGTGACCACATACGGTGTTTGTCTTTCTCGATCTGTGTTACCTCACTCAGGATGATATTTTCTAGATCCATCCATTTGCCTGTAAATTTCAGATTGTCGTTTTTTGTGAGTTTTGTTTTTGTTTTTGTGTTTTTTTTTTTTTTATTCTGCTGAGTGGTACTCCATCGTGTAAATGTACCACATTTTTAAACCCATTCTTCAGCTGAGAGACATCTAGGTTGTTTCAAGGTTATGGCTATTATAAATAATGCTGATATAGACATAGTTGAGCTAATGCCTTTGTGGTAATAATATTCATACTTTGGGTATATGCCTAAAGTGGTATTGGTAGATCATTAGGAAAATTGATTCCCAGTTTTCTGAGAAACAATCATCCTGATTTCAAAAGTGTCTGTACAAGTTTACATTCCCACCAGCATTAGGGGAGTGTTCCCTCTAACATAGGCTGTCATCATTGTTTTTGATCTTAGCCATTCTGACAGGTATAAGATCGTATCTCAGAATGTTTTGGTTTGCATTTCTCCAATAGCTAAGGATGTTGAGCAATTCTATAAGTGTGTCTTTCAGCCATTTGAGATTTTTTTTTTTTGGTCAAGAATTCTTTCTTTAACTCTATACCCTAATTTTTAATTGCATTATTTGGGTTTTTAACTCTAGTTTCTTGCAATTTTTTATATAATTTAGAGATCAGTTCTCTGTTAGATATAGGGTTAGTGAAGATCTTTTAGCATTCTGTAGGCTACTGTTTTGTGTTATTGACCATATTCTTTGTCTTAGAGGAGCTTCTCAGTTTCAGGGGGTCTCATTTATTAATTGATGTTCTTAGTGTCTGTACTACTGGTGTTATATTTAGGAAGTGGTTTCCTGGGTCAATACATTCTCAGAATTTTCCCACATTCTTTCCTACTAGGTTCAGTGTAACTGGATTTATGATCCACTTGGATTTGAGTTTTGTTCAGGGTATTAGGTATGGATCTATTTGCATTCTTCTACATGCTACCATCCACTCACACCACTACCATTTCTTAAAAATTCTTTTTTCCATTGTATACTTTTGGTTTCTTTATCAAAAATCAGGTGTTCATAGGACTGTGATTAATTATAAGGCTCTGTAATTTTATTGCATTGATCCACAAGTATGATTTTATGCCAGTACCAAGCTGCTTATATTACTGAAGCTCTAGAGCAGCCCTTGAAGTCACTGATAGTGATACTTCGTATTTTATAGAACAGGGTTGTTTTGGATATACTGGGACTTTTGTTTTCCCATATGAAGTTGAATATTTTTCTTTTGAGGTCTGCGAAGAATTGTGTTGGCATCTTGATGTAGATTGCTTTTGATAAGGTTGCTTTTTACTATGTTGATTCTATCTGTATAACAGTATGGAAGATCTTTCCACTTTCTGATATATTTTTCATTTTCTTTCTTCAATGTCTGAAAGTTCTGGTTATACAGGTCTTTCACTTCTTTGGTTAGAATTAATCCAAAATATTTTATGTTATTTACAACTATTATAAATGGTGATGTTTCCTAATTTTTTCAGCACTTTTATCATTTGTGTTTAGGAGGGCTATTGATTTTCTTTGAGTTAATTTTGTATTATGCCACATGTTTATGCCACTTGCTAAAGGTGATTAAATCTTGTAGGAGTTCTCTGCCAGAATTTTGGGGACCACTTATGTACACTATTATTGTCTGCAAATAGCAATAGTTTGACTTCTTTCTTTCCAGTTTGTATCCCCTTTGTCTCCTTTTGTTTTCAGAGCCCATCAGAGGATTCAGCCATCACAACACCTCCAGAATGAGTACTATTTTGAATTAATATAGAGAGAGCAGGCAGCCTTGTTTGTTTCCTGATTTTAGTGGGATTGCTTTGAGTTTTTTTCCATTTAGTTTGATGTTGGCTGTCTTCTTGCTGTATATTGCCTTTATTATGTTTAGGTATGTTCCTTGTATTCCTGATCTCTCTAAAATGTTTATCATGAAAGAGCATTGGATTTTATCAAAGGCTCTTTCAGCATCTATAGAGATGGTCAAGTGGTTCTTTTCTTTAAGATTGTTTATATGATGAATGACATTGATTGATTTTGTATGCTGAACAATCCCTGCATCCCTGAGATGAAGCCTGCTTGATCATGGTGAATGATTTTTTATATGTTCTTGAATTTAGTATGCAGGAGTTTTATTTAATATTTTTTAATCAATGTTCATGAGGGAGATTTTTCTGTCATTTTCTTTCTTTGTTATATCTTTGTGTGATTTGAGTATTAGGGTGACTGTAGCCTCAAATGAGTTTGGTAATGTTTCTTCTGTTTCTATTGTGTAGAACAATTTCAAGAGTATTGATATTCTTTGAAATTGTGGCAGAATTCTGCACTGAAACCATCTGGCCTTGGGATACTGTTGTTGTTGAAGACTTTTAATAACTGTTTCTATTTTTAGTGGCCATAGGTATATTTAAATAGTTTATCTTGTCTTGATTAGTTTTGGTAAGTGGTACCTATCCAAGAGCTGTCCATTTCTTTTAAGTTTTCCACTTTTGTGGAGTACAGATTTTTGAAGTATGACCTAATGATTTTCTGGATTTTCTGATTGATTGTTGTTATGTCCTTTTAATTTCAGATTTTGATAATTTAGATATTCTCTCTCTGCCTTTTGGTTAGTTTGAATAAGAGTTTGTCTATCTTTGTGACTTTCTCAAAGAACCAAGTCTTTTTTTCATTGATTCTTTGCATTTTCTCTTTAATTTTATTAACTTGAGACCTGAGTTAGAATATTTCCTGCTTTATACTTCTGTTTAAGTTTGCTTTTATTTGTTCTAGAGCTTTCAGCTGTGCTTTTAATCGCTTGTGTGAGAGTTCTTAAAAAAAATTTTATGTAGGCACCCAGTGCTAAAAACTTTCTTCATAGCACTGTTTTCATAATGTACCCTAAGTTTGGGTGTGTTGTAGTTTCATTTTCATCGAATTCTAGGAAGTCTTTATTTCTCTACTTCTTCCTTAACCCAAAGGTTGTTCTATTGGGAGATGTTCAGTTTCAGTGTTTGTAAATGTTCTGTGGTTTGTGCTGATGTTGAGTTCTAACTTTAAGCCATGGTGCTCTGATAAAATACAAGGAATCATTTCCATTTTTCGGTACCTATTCATATTTGCTTTATGACCAAAAATGTGGTCAATTTTATAGAAGGTTCCATGGAGTGCTGAGAAGAGTGTATATTCTTTGGTATTTGGGTGGAATGTTCTGTCCATATCTGTTAAGTCCATTTGGTTCATAACATCTGTTAGATTCATTATTTTTTGTTGAGTTTCTGTATGATAGACCTATCCATTGGGGTGTTGAAGTATCCTATTATTAGTTTCTGGAGTTTAATGTGCAATTTAGGCTTTATTAATGTTTCTTTTACATATGTAGCTGCTATTATATTGGAAGCATAAATTTTCAGCATTGAGACCTCATCTTAATGGATTTTTCCTGAGATAAATATGTAATGTCCTTCCTAATCTCTTGATTGATTTTAGTTTGAAGTCTATTTTGTTAGATATTAGGATAGTTATACTAGCTTGTTTCTTAAGTACATTTGATTGAGTATCTTTTCCCAATCCTTTACTGTTAGGTAGTGTCTGTCTTTAAAGTTGAGGCGTGTTTCTCGTATGCAGAAGGATGGATCAAGTTTTCAGATTCATTTTGTTAGTCTGTATCATTTTATAGGTGAATTGAGCCCACTAATATCAAGGGATATTAATGTTCAGTGATTGTTAATTCCTTTAATTGTGGGTAGTAGTATGTATGTGTTTCCCTTCTTTGGGGTTTCGTTTTGTAGGATTATCTATTGCTGTGACTTCGTTAGTATGTGTAGCTTCCTTAGGTTGGAGTTTTCCTTCTTGGGATTTCTGTAGGGCTGGATTTGTGGCTAGGTATTGTTTAAATCTGGCTTTGTCGTGGAATCTTGTTTACTCCATCTGTGGTGATTGATGGTTTTGCTTGGTATAATACTCAGACATTCATGGTTTCTTAGTGCCAGTATATCATCTGTCTAGGACCTTCTGGTTTTCATTGTTTCCAACAAGTACTCAGGTGTTATTCTAATAGTTCTGTCTTTATAAGTTACTTTGCCTTTTCCTTTGCATCTATTAATATATTTTATTAATTTTCTATGTTTAGTTACTTGATTACTATGTAGTGAGTAGACTTTTGTAGGGTCTAGTCTGTTTGCTGTCCTGTGAGCTTCATGTTTCTTTATAGGCATTTCCTTCTTTAGATTGAAAAAGTTTTCTTCAATGATTTTGTCTGTATATTTGAGCTTATATTCTTCTCTTTTTTAAATCCTATTATTAAGTTTGGTTTTCTCATAGTGTCTCAGATTTTTTGAACATTTTATATTATGACATTTTTGGCATTGCTCTTTTATTTAACTAATGGATCTATTTCTACTTTCTTTTTCTTTTTATAAAGAATAAGCAATCCATTTGAGATTTATTGCATTTAAAGAAGGCAGATTATTAAAACAGTAGGTATGATAAATACAGTAAGAAAAGAAATCTCAAACAAAATAGTGAACAGAACAGAATTCAAGACTAAGCAATGTAAAGGCAATAAGATAATAAAATTAGTGCTTAACTAGGTCCAGGGACAACTGAATTCTATCATAAGTTTCCCAGCTACATTTGAGGACTTAAGTTATATTAGCAAGTGTATTTTAAAACAATTAGAAACATAACTAAAGCTATTTCTACTTTCAAATATTCCATACCAGAGATTCTCTCTTCCATCTCTTGCATTCTGTTGGTTATGCTTGTATCCTTTTTTGGGGAACAGAAATATTTATATTTTAAAATGACAAATGAAAATTTTAGGACCAACAAGTAGAAGTTAAGTTTTAAATCCCACTAATTAGCTTCAATAACAGAATGGAGGGAAAGGAAGAAAGGAAGCAAGAATCTGTGGACTAGGAAGAAGAGCAATGGAAATTAGCAAATTTGTTTTATTTATTTATTTAATTACTTTTTATGGGCTAAACACGAATGGCAAATTCTTAACCAAATTAAACAAAAAATACCTACTTCAATAAAAGTAGAAATTGAAACACAAACATTATGACAAATGAGAATGAAATTCCCAAAAATCATAAGGACATACATTATAAATTTGTTTCAATAAATTGAAGATTCTGAAAAAAAAAACTGGTGAGTTTTTAGATAACAAAATTAACCCTAAATTCAATGAATGATTTTAACAAATGCATACTTTGTAACCTTGAAAATGCTTAAAATACTAATAAAATGTGCTATGCTAAAAATGAAAACAACAGTAACAAAAACAAACACAAGAAATTATGAACTTACTACCAAATCTACTATAACTTAAAGAATTATGACAAATGCATATCATATTATTCCATACTGGAGGGGTGGGAGGGGGAAGAGACCTTGAATAAGGATATACACGGATAGAAAATGTGATTTTATTCATAATAAAAAAAAGAAATGAAAAAAGTAATAATCTTCCAAATTAGTTCTGTTTAAAGTGGACTTTAAACAAAAAACAAAGCATATCCAAGCTGCAAACCACAAACACTGAACAGCTTGGGATCTGAAACACCTTGAACAGGCACTTTGGAGCCCATTCCCTCCAGAGGAACACTTGAGCCAGTCTTGATGTGGGGATGAGGAAAGTGGATTTGCCTAGAGTGGATGCTGAACTAAACCACCTTGGGACCTTGGGACCTACTGTCCTTGCTAGGGAGGAGATAAGGAGATGGGGAGAAGAGTGACTTGTAGGAGCAGGAGGGGAAGGGCATCTGAACAAGGGGATACATGGATAAAAAATGAGACTTTGTTAATAATAAAAAAAATGAGAAAAAAAGAAAAAAATTAAAAACACTATCTCTTGATTTTTCTGAATTATACTTGAGGATTGAAGCATATACATATAGTATTATCCTAAATGTATAAGGGAAAATGTTTGTAATAATTACATATAGAGCAATAGTGGAGGATGTCTATATGCCACTGAACTTGGTAAAATGATAGCATTTATAGACTGATAAATAACTGTTAATATAAAAAACAACCACTAAAAAAACTATACAAGAGTATGCTCAAGAATACTACACATAAAATGTTCTGTTAGACATTGATAAAATGGTCAGATAACCCAAGGAAAGAAAAACTAAATAAAACCTAAACAAATTATAGTAAACAAAAATTCAAAAAACTGAAAAGAAACAAAACATAAAATAGTAGTTATGCCTCCAAAAAATCAAGTAACATTAAATGTAAACAGCCTAAACCCATTAATTAAAAGAGATTGCCAAAGGCCTATAACTTAGGAAGCCAATGAGAGATTGGAATACATGACAAGATCTTATCTTGAAAATAAATTTAAAAATCGGCAGAATAGAATTAAAAAACATGATCCAACTATATATCATCTATAGGTGCTTACCCCAAATTTTACAATAAAGAAAAGAGTCAAACTACTGAAAATGGGCTTCCATTTAAAGATTCATCCAAATGAGGTTGAAAAAAATTACCATGTTAATGTCAGCTAGACCAGAACAAACAAAATTACCAGAAATAAAATGTACACTAAGAAAGTGAGTAAGTCCTAAATGGATAAACCAGATGGGTTTACCAAAATCTTAAGGAAGATTTTTATTTTATTTTTAAAAGCTTCTATCATCTTCATAATGTTCTTATTAAGGTTGTTTTCTTCTGCTTCTTCTACACTGGACTATTCAGGTCTTGCTGTGGTAGAACAACTAGATTCTGGGGATGCCATATTGTTCTTTATGTTGTTATATGTATTCTTGCAATGGCATCTACCTGTTGCTTCCTGGGGTAGGTACAGAATTTTTCTGTGTGTCAAACATTTTATCTTGGCACAATCTGCTCTGGTTGTGTCTATGTCTCAGGGAGCCTCTCTTGGTCAAATCTGACCTTTGGTCCACTTGAAGTTGGTGTAGTCTGTATCACAGACAGCTGTACTTTGTCCACTATGAGCTGAATTTTTCTGTGTCCCAGGAGTCCTTTCTGGGTCTAATTGGAGCTCTTGATCTAAAAGGAACTTTTGATCCAGTCAGAGCTGGTGAAATCTGTGTCTCAGGGAGTTGCTAAAGTAACAGGGTGATGCATGGTTTGGAGGATGAGATGGTCTTGTAGATTACAGGGTCCAACAAACTGGGTTGCTAATGGGGGATGCCAGCCTGTAGGAGTCTTCCCTGCTGGCCTTGTGTTGGAGCCTCATTGGGTAGGAGTCATAACTAATAAATATTTGATAGATCTTTCGGCAGAAAAAATATCTATAGTAGCCATTAGATAGAATTTCAGAGTGTGTTTATTGATTATGTTGACACAAGAGGAATCCACTTTCTTTCATCATTATTTTAAGATGCTAAAGTACTGTAGTCACATGCTTTGTCTTCTAGGAAGTGTGCCAGAACTGTTGGACCATAAAGGCTGGCCTAAAGGCTACTTAATTGTTAATTTACTGTCTGTCTCCATTCTAATCCTCCTTTCTTCTCACCTTCCTCTTTTTTCTGCAGTGACCCTAGTTTTACAAAGGCAAATAACAAGGTAACCTGTCAAATGACCCTGGATGCCTGTGCCAAGCTCTATATTTCCCATTTTTTAAGGCAGTGCTGCCCTTTCCTGTCTACACAGAGAGTACTGTCATCATGCTCATTTTCTCAAACAAGCAGTATCCTTACAAGAATCAATAAAGATTTAGTTTCCTCTCTGTAAATATGAGGACTACCTGGCCTGAATTTCAAATCATTACTTTGCACTGAGTCAGAAGCAATCATCTAGCTTTTGATTTCCTCATTGAACATTTTGGTTGCACTGGTGGGTGCTTTAAAAAAAAATCTGAGTATAACACATGAGGCATATAAATCTATGAATTGATTTAAATCTCTTGAGAGGAGCTGTAGCTATTTGTACTGTATATTAAAATAGTAAGGTATTGCTTTTTGCTGGAACTTTCTATTGCAATACTGTAAGGAAGGCATACCTAATTTAGCATTTATAGAAACATCAAGCATTAATTGGAATACAGATTTGTTTGTTGCATGGACTTAATTTATTGAGCTTTGTGAGCTCCTGTAGGTGGTTTCGGGTAATGAGCTCTTAGTTTGGGGAAATACTGTCTGTTTCCATAAGAAAGGCTAATGTTATCAGTAATGATGTTGTGAGGGCAATTCATGTTCACTGTGGAGGCAAAGCCTAAATGAGGTTCATACATTCTTGTTACAGCCACACTTAGATCCTGTGTGTCTGTTTATGTTGTCCTGGGTACCATTTCAGAAAACGACTTGTTAATATACTCCTTAGAGATTACTCCCTGCCCCCAAACACCACACTCCTGTAAACTATATTATTTGTTGCCCTTCCAGTGGTGTTAAAAGAGTGACAGTCACAGAGGTCCTGTTAATGGCATTTTCTTCTGCCTTCTCTACCCTACTGATTATGGATAGTAATTTCCCCAGCTATAGAAAATGATGAAGAAATCCATTTAAAACAAACAACTTCTTTACAATATTGTAGAGCAAAATCTTCAAGAAATCTGTCTGTGAATATTACCAAAATTGTTTCCAAGGCAAGTCATGTTATATTGTCATTAGAAACAATGTAATGTTCTTTGTAACATTCAATGAAAATACATATTGTGCATTTAAAAACATCAAAGAGTTTACATTTGGAAAACATTACAATGATCCTGACTTATATGAGAGGTTTGGAATCTCCATAAGCTTATGGGCTCACACCAAACTCAAGTAAGAACAGAATACTATCTGTAATCTATGGTACTAACTGCAATAGAGCCATACAGTTTATTGGATGTTTTGTGCTTGTGCCCAGAATAAACAGGTCACCTGGTTCTGATGCAAATAGGTTAGCTTGAACATCATTTAGATGACTCTGGTAAGTGGCTATGTGGAATATATGATAGGTATTACCAAATTTTGGAATTGTGGGTATAAATACTATGCTACTATATATATGTGGGGGTATTTTATGTGCAAAACTCACATCATGCCTTATTATGGACTAATTTATTACACAGAGGAACTATTTTTGAAAACAGGATAACTAGGTTGATTACTTGGTATTGAAAGGAAATTACATATTAATTAGCAATATTATCTACCAATTATTAGAAACCATGGTGACAAGAGGTTTTAGAAATCCCTTGAAATGGGTACTATTAGTGGCTATAGTGTGAGGTGGTGATCTTTCTGTTCTTGAATATAAACTCATTTCTGCTAGAAAAGGTTTGTTCAGTAACTTCTTCCTCTACTCTGATAAAAATACACTGAAGTACCTTATGTGGGCAGAGGGAAGTCCTATTGATAGGAAACACAAAGAGCATACCATAAAGACATGGAATAATGAGTTTTATATATCAATATTTGTAAAGAACATTCACAATGTTTTTTTGGTAACATGTTAAAATATCCCGGGGTTAATTTCAATTCTTTTGTAAATCATTTTATCATGTTTGCTTGCATTCAGTTTTCTAAATGACGTTTGGGTTCTTTGAACAGTCTCGACAGACAGAGTGATGGTTCTGCTGATAAAACAATGCACTGACACCATGGCCATTAACTGTTGCTGTCACAAGTGGTGTGCTAACAAAAAGAATACACATATTAAAATTTTCTTGTTGTCAGACCGAAAAGAAATACAGATGAATAATTGCTGCTGTAAGCTGGACACAGTGGTCAGTGCCAGAGAGAAAATAATTTAGTCCCCAGTGCTTTTTATAGCTTTTCTATCAACAATTGTTAGAGAATGAATGATGGATAGAAAATACTTACCTGGTTGTTTCAGAAGTTTCCCCAAATTGCAATGAGTCTCACTAATCAGTCCTTTTGTGTGACTGACATTTAAAGTTCCTCAAGCCTTCCTCCCTGGCGTTCAGGCAAACCATTAGTATAAAAACATTAATATATATATGTATATTAGTATATATTAGTATATATATGTATATATATACATATATATATATATTTAAAACTTTGGATAGGAAAGAAAGGGCCTTAATATTTATCCATAATTGTCTCCACTGTTTTTAAAGTAAGAATTACCATTACCATGTGACAATGATTCCTGAGTTCCTTACCATTAGGAAGGCTTCCTTGTCATTTTTTAACCTGGATGGTTTCTGAGGAAATTTCTAAGTTGTCTCTTACAGATACCCACTTCATTCAGCTGATTAAGTTGCTTTCTTATAGTTAGTACCTTTTATAAATCCATTGGAACAGTATTTTCTTTGTAGCACTTCAAATTGTCAAGGCAAAGATAGTAACTGTTAGAATAAAATTACTGACAATTTCCTGGGTCTATAAAAGAATCTTAGTTCTTCTGTTTTCATCACATATTTTTTAAATCATTAACATTTCATATTGTAAAAGAAAAACTTAAAAGCAGTGTCAGAAGGTCTTGAAAGGTTGAAATAATGGCTGTACTTGTTACTAGTATGGACTTAATGCCTATGACTGCTTAACTATCTGCCTTAACTCATTATTTTGTTAATACATTTCTTCTTTATTTCTATTTATTTGCAGCACTATCAAATACTTTTCTTTGATCTTCTTAATTAGTTTCTAATTTTTATACTGATATACTAAATGCAATAAAATATACATCTGAGGCAAAGTCGAATGAAGAATGAATTAGGAAAGTATGCATAACCTATCTTCCTATTTCCATTAGAATAATGTTAACATAAATAATAGTTTAGAAAGCAAAAGGACATAAAGCCATCATCCACATTTTTATTTACTTTGGAGAGGTCATTCACCATAAGATTTTCTGCCATAAATTCTGAAATCTCAGTGTTTACCAAATCAAAATATTTAAAATTTTAGAATATTTTTATTTAAAAGTAAAATGCTTCTGAAACAAAAATAGAATTATTTTTAACTAACTTTTCTTTTTTTAGGGGTGGGAAGTTGGCCTTTAGCATGAAGTTTGTTGAATAATTAAAATGTGCTTTTCTCTTTTTAATTTGTCTCAGGAAGGTTTTGTATTTTAAGATAAACTAGGACACTAAGTTTTAGAGGCACATATTGCATCAGATTTTAGAACTAAATTTAAATTCATTTTCAACATTCTGCACTGTGATATATGCAGATTAAAAGGAAAGTGACACACATAAAATCATATCTGCTAAGCATTTTAAACTTAAAAAAATAACTTTTCACTCACCAACTCTCTTCTAAGAGGATATTTACTGACAGAAATTTTCTAGCATTTGTGAGATGACCAGAGAAGCAGAGACTGGTGGCATAGAGTTGGACCATTGAATGAGGGCTATTGCTGACACATCACTTCTCTGCAAATGCCAGTTTCCTCCATTCCAAAATATGTATATACAACAGTTTTCCTATTTCATTTGGTTCTTATTATGTTTTATGTACAGATCTTGGTGTATGGTGGTAGATTTTGAACCTGCATGGTGTCCTGGTTGGCTTAATGTTAAGAGGTATGCTTTCTGTATAGTAAACTCAGCTTTCTTGTTAAGCACATAACCTCTGTTACAGTGAATTCAACATTAATATGAATACAAATATGATACTATAGATACACTGTAGATGTTGTTAGATTATAAGTGTACATCCATTATTCACAGATATTTAATGCAGATAACAAGGGAATATTCTCATAAGATTACTTTGAAGTATACCGTCTTTGTCAATCAAAAATTGTAACTTTTTAAAGCGTATAAGTGAGTTCATATTATTCCTCTTGAGATTTGTTTCTGCTCCAGTCATTAACATGTGCAAATGGAAAAGCATTTCTCCATGTGCCTTACTTACGACCTTCACAGTGTTCACAAATCTCTTTGTGAAGTAGAAATGTTAAACTGTACCATCCTTATCTGTGAGAAAAATATTGTTTTAGAAATAATTTTCAAATGATTTAATGGCCATACTATGTTTCTAGAAACCATTATTTTTGATATACAAATTGATATATTCTTTATATAAAAAGGAGTTAGGAAAATCATTATAGAAATCTTGAGTGATATGTAAAGGCTAATTGAAAGTGAAATCAAGTCATATATTAATAGTTTGACCTTATCCTATGATGACAAGGATATCTAAAATATCACTGAAATATTTTATTTTACAGTATTATAAATTATAGCAATAACATCTGTAAAGGCTATCTGCAGATGTTAAAATTTATGTGAATGTGTTTAAGTGTGCCTGCATGAATATATATATATATATATATATATATATATATATATATATATATATATATGTAACATGGAGGCCAGAAGAAGGTGTGAGATGCCCTGGATTTAAAGTTCTAGATAGCTATGAGCCACCATGTAGGTCCTAAAATTAGGTCTTTTGCACAAACAATACTGCTTTGAAATTTCCCCACTCACGATGCTAATTCTTAATATATTCAAAACCCAAATAATGTTAAAAAGTTATAAGACAATATATATAATGTCTTTATTCACATTACTTCAACAAAATCAGAGACATATGCTAGATAAAATTTTCAATTTTTTTTCTTTTTTTTATTACATGATTATTTAATATTTAATTCCATGTTACTATACATGAAATCACAATTATCATCTTAGGTTAATATAGTTCTCTGTTGATAAGTTTAAAAAGTACTCTATATAAATATTGACTCATATTTCTATCTGAAAAATTAAGTTGTTAATGGACTAGAAGAAAATCTATCAGGAGATGCTGGATAATTGCTAATGTCTATAAAGCAAGCCTTACCCATAATATGCTAAGCCTTGCAGGAAAAACATTGCATTATCCATGCCAGCAATACTGAGGTGACTTGTCTAAATGAAAACTTAATCACAAGTTATTCATGGAGTTAAAATAACATATCTTCAAATCTCTCTCTGTCCATGTATAGACAGACATGTAGACATATATATATATATATATATATATATATATATATATATAGAGAGAGAGAGAGAGAGAGTATTTTTCCTAATACATACATATATGGAAAGGACAGAGTGAGAAGGGTGATAAGAATGAGAGAGAGAGAGAGGAAGAAAGAGAGGGAAATTGAAATTTCAGTGTTTGGGATAAGCCCAGCCCTCATAATTCTTGTACAATTGTACATGCCAGCCCAATATTGTATTCTGTTGTATAACTAATTTTTTTCACTACTTCAAACTAACTCTAAAATTGTGTCTGAAAAGAACAATTAGAACTCTGTTGTTATATGCAAGGGAGATGTTTGCATATAAGAATATACATAAACTAAAGTGTGAGTATGCCCACACATGCGAATTTGTGTATATGAATTCTTTGTAAATGAGAAATCTAGAAAAATTAATTTTAAAATGGTAGGTTGCATTCATTATCAAATGCTATCAACATTTATGCTCCATTATAAGGATTAATTTCTTCACCTGTTGTTCTTACATGGATTGTTTCTAAATTTAAACCTTAACAAATTATTTGAAAGTTAATTAAAATTTAATAAAGCAAATTCCCTAAAGACTGGATAGCATAAAGTAAAATGATGAGACATTTTGTTATCCTTAGAAACAGTCTACTACTCAGAGACTAACATTAAGTTTCTTCTGTTTTTGTTTCTGTTTCTGTTTTGTTTTTTTCCTTGGTTGAAAACTGTAAAACCTTGCAGGAGACTCACAGTATCTTGCATATACTTTGCTGGATGTTCAAAGGAGAAAGCAAAGAACAGAAGGATGAACAATTAAATGAAATATAAGTTGTCTATAGTTTCATAATCCATGATACAAAAATTACTTAAGAAACTATTGCCAAACCATAGCTATTTTCATTAATAATTTTTCTTTTGCACATTAATATTCTACAAATATATTATTAATCTTAGTGATAGTTTCATAGTTTTAGTATAGTTTGTCATTTTTTATCTGCCACCCCAGTGTGTGGGAGTATGTGCAGGTGTATGTGTGTGTGCATATATGTGTGTGTGTGTATAAACCTTTTGATCTATGTATGATGGCAAGTTATTGATCAAGAGTGTCCTTCAGCAATCATTTTTCTTTATTATATTTTGAAGTATGGTCTTTCACTCAAGTGGCTCAGATAGACTGACATTTCCCAGGACAATGCATAGATTCTCTTTTCTCTACCTTCCCTGTAGTGGAATCGCACATGTGTACTGTAGCACCAGGTTTTATTTCCTATCTGTGCTGGAGTTTGAACTCAGATTCTAAACTTACGTAGGATTCATTGCACTCTCAGACTTAAATCCTCTGCTGTTTCTTTTTTTCTTTTTCTTTCTTTCTTTCTTCTCTTTTTATTCACTTGATATTATTCCATTGAGTTTCTATAACTCTCATATTATTCTTTATTTCTATATATGTGCTGCAGGATTTTTGTTCCTGTGGTATTCGCACACTATAATATTTGTTTCTCCTGTACATAGTTCCTCATTAATGTTTTCTTGCAATCTTTTTAACATACAGATTATACTATAATTCCTGTAATGGTCAAAAGCTAGTTACTAGTACTTACTAATAAAAGTTAAGCTTCTTACTAGTGAATATTTCAATCTGTCTTGGCCTCATTTACTCCTTATACTCACAACTCTGTTATCAGAGCTACAAAAAAAGAAAACCACCTGTAAAATGTAGTACCATGTGTAAAATGTAGTGCCATGAATACCTAATAGATTACCATATTAGTGACAAGGTCTATTTCTATTGCTTCTGACTAATATTTCTTCTGTTTCTGGATTTAAGAAGCCACTGTAAAGCACATTGTAAATTATAACATGGAATAGTCAAGTGTCATGGCTAGAAGGCTCCTTTGTTTCTTCTTTTATTAATACTATTGATAGTTGTTGGTAATTTCAGGATCTCTACCCTTGAATTATTACATAAATAAAAACGTAGATTTTTGGTAAACTAGGCTGATATCTATGCCAAGTGTCATCAATATATTGATATTGAATTATCAATATAAAGAAATCTATGGGACTCTGGAAGCACCTATGACAATTATAACTCAGAGATGCTTAACATTTTCTGATACATTAGAATAATGCACAAAGTGAGAGCCCAGTATAGTGGTGCAAAGAGCACAATGTGCATCCTATTCAGAATGCTGTATGAGGCAATAAATTTTATTCCAAAATTTTTACCAAATTTTAAGCAATCTGAGTGTGGTTTTAACCAATCTATATGAATTTTGGAGGCAACAATATTCTAAAATATGTTTATTCTTATAAGTTTATTTGCCCTTGACACTTTGTTAGTCAAATCTACATTTGTATATTCCCCAATAGTGCATTTTTACTTTTTTGATTGATGTCAGATTTACTTTTATTTGTTATTATGTTTTATTACTTTGATTTCAAAATACGCTCAAAGGAAAATTCCTTACTGAGGTATAAAATAATTGGAGAAAAGCCAGGATTGTCTGTACTGGCTTACTAAATACGTCATTGCCTAGAGGCCAGGGGAATAGAAAAAGCAGATAGAGGGGAAGATATGACCTGTCCTCAGAAGTGCAGCTTCATGGACGGCATGTTTCAGTAAATTTCCTGTTCCTTTTTTAGTGAAAGCAATTGGCTGTGAATTTTATGAGCAACTAAAAGATCTTTTCTTCCCATGCTGGGATTCAACAGGTGGTTTTCAGTTTAAAACAGAGTATCCAGAGTATCTTATTTGTTTGGGTTATTAGATAATTTCTGATCTTCAGAAAGTACATTAATACCTGCTATTCCAGAGCAGGAGCTACAGAGAAAAGAAACCACTGGCTACTCCAACAGCAAAATTAGAACTTTCATTGGGGAAGCAACCTTGAAAGAAGTATCACTAGTTCCTACCTTCTTCATCTGGGGAGCGAGAATGGCAAGCATGTGTTTAGAGAGTGAAATTCAACTCTCACAGTGGCACATCAATAAAAATGTCTGTAAGGTTCTGTGTACTCTAATCCTGTATCAGTGGCAATTATTTCTAAATTCTATTTACATTTCCATTTTTTCCTTTATATTACAGGTAAGCTATCACTCAGCTCCAAAACCAGAAACTTGTGAAGAACTAAAGAATAATAAGTTGTCTATTTTCAGCTGGGCTTCGTTATTTGAGCAAAAGTCATTTGTCTATGTTGTGGTTGGTGGATCTCTCTGGGTTTCGTCCCTCTTTACACTGCTTGGTTCCTCCCCCATTCTCCTTTGTTCAGTGGAAGTTTCCCTGAAATAGTCACCTATATTTATCTTCCCACCACTGCTATGTGAGGAAATAGATTCAGTTATGGCTAAGGACAGAGAAGTTCATAGTCTCTTACGGTACTCTCTTACTCACAGTTAGCTATAAGACACTTGGCATAGATATCAGCCTAGTTTACCAAAAATCTATGTTTTGTAATTTAAGTTAAACTTAGATTCAAACAAAGTTCTCTAAGTATGGTCTTTTGAAGCATGTGCATTGTTTTCATAGATATTTAAACTACTGAAATTTCTGAATGCAGATAAATGCAGATGATATATTCTAATGCACATTTACATGTAATATAAATGCTTAATTTTAAAGGTTTCTTGCAACTATGTAAAATACTATATCAACAATTTTGTTACAGGCTGTAAATAATATTATTTGCAGGATATGGGTTAAATGAGGCTGCTAAAATTCATTCCATCTTGTCTTTTTACTTTCTTTGCACAATAACTACTGAGAGATTAAAAATTGTACTGTGACATAAACTTTGGATATCCATTGGATGACACTGAGTTATAGAGATGACTAGAATAAAATTACTCATCACTAAGTTAAAATATCCTGCTGTGGATGGATTGGAGGATTCCAATAAGTCAAGTGGGGTTTAAAGGAAAGACTAGCTTATAGCAAGGAGAAGCCTTAAAGATCACAATATGCTCTTAAAGATCACTAGAAGGCAATTACTGTGGAATGTAGACTTAGCTGCTAGAATGCAGAGTTCTGAAGGGCCTTGTCTAATCAGTGACACTTTGGAATTTCCCATGACTTTGAAACTTGGATGATACGTTCTCCTTATTCATTAGAAAAGAGAGTGGGCATTTGCTAAAGGTTGTTCTGAAAGCCATTAAAAAATGGTACCAACGTTGCCTTCACACTTCCTATCACTGATGTTCTCCACCCCATTCCAGAATTAAGGAAGCAGAGACAGTGATTCATCTAGAAACTTGTTGATTAAGCACACTGAAATTTATAAACCCCTAAACTCAAATGGTAAATATCCATGCTAATGGAAGCAGAGTTTACTCTAATAAATAAGCTGAGATTTCATTTAGGCAAACAGGTATTAGTGAAATGCTAAATAAAGTATAACAAAGAAGCAAGGCTGAGTGCCTCCTTCCCTCTTTCCAATAACTTACCTTAAGTTTTTAAATATTTAGGGGGAAGTCTAAGTTGTTTTCTCAGTTTAAAGTCTAATTATTATCAATCGAATTCTTAATGGAATTTATTGCTTATAATAAATTCTTGTGATACAAGAAGGTTTAATTTGCTTCAGAACTCTTGGTTTTTATATCTATACAGGATTACTGAAGGGTATACTGAGTTAGTTTAAGGCATTTCTATAAACACTCTCCATTGAAATGAAAAGTGATGGTGGGACCTTTTGAGAAGATCAAAATCATTATGTAAGATAACACAGCATTACATTGTTCTGGTTATGACTTTCCTTAAAAAAAAAAAGAAAGGAAAATAAACAGTAGTTCAAGAGATCACCAAGAATTTTACTAATTTTAGATTTTAGATTTTCAATGGATAAGAATATAAAAATGAATGTAGGTTCGAAATTGATGTTTCTGGTGTTAATTCCAGGACCTTCAATATTTGTATAAATGTTGAGAAAAAAACCCCACTCTATCCACTAAAAGGAAAAACTTGGGCCAAGGAATTGAAGCACTGGGTAAGGACACTCTGGAAGCTGACTTCTGACCAGAGATATGAGCACTCCCATAACATACATATAATAAATAAAAATAACTTATCTTTTTGTATCTTAGTTTCCACTTTAATTATCTCTTACTGATTTCTTTTTGATCTGTTGGTATTCTATTCTGTAAATCCTTGTAGCACGCTTTCTTGATCCTCTAGGCTCATATCCATGACAAAAACCCTTATTATTAATTATAAATGGTTGGCCTTAGCTTAGCTTTGTTTCAAGTTAGCTTTTTTTTTTTTAACTTAAATTAATCCATTTCCTTTAGTCTATATTTAGTCTATGCTCTGGCAGAGGCTCTTTGATCTCATCTATGTACTGTCCATCCTGTTTTTCTACTTCCTCTGTGTCTGTCTGTCTGGTTCCTGGCTGACTGCTCCCTGTCTGGCTTGCCTTTTTCTCTCTGATTGCCATCCCTGTCTAACTCTCCTCTGACTAGCCATTGACAGTTCAGTTTTTGTTAGACCAATCAAGTGCTGTAGACAGGCAAGGTAAAACAGCAACAACTTTGTATAGCTAAACAAATGCAACATAAACAAAAGCAACATATCTTCACATAGTCAAACAAATATTCTATGCCACAACAATGCCTGTTATTTCTCTATAAACGTGGTTTCTTCAAAAGTTAATTATAAGTACACTGATCTGAAACTTTTTACTTGAGCAAAATTGTTGTTATCAGTGTAAAATGTAGATTTTGAATAAATATGACATTGTTTTTACCTTTGAATTTGATGCAACAGTTAATAACTGTGTACAGAGACAAATAGATTTATTCATTGTTACAGGAAGATAAAAGCTAACAGCATATCTGCTGACAAATTACATCTGTATTCTCTTTTATAAATAAGTCTGACATACAACTAAAAGCATAAACTTAACAAGACGTGTGTGTGTGTGTGCGTACATGCACAGAGAGAATTACCTCCAGAGCTGTAAAGTAAGACCTGCACAGATCATTAAGCATTACTGGATATCAACATTCTAGCACTTTGTTATCTATCCAGCTGTGTCAACACTGATGGTCATTGCATCTATAATGTTAAACACTAAGAGCCAAAGAAAATGACCTCTTACTTAGCAGTTAGAAACAAGGCTCTTTTTCATGTATACTATTAATGAGTTCCTAAAATTTAGTAACATATTAACTAGCTTGACCCAGTAATGCACTGTTTCATGAGTGCATAACAGAAATGGTATACTTTTCTAGAACAATAGACACACTTTTCAGAGGAAACTTAATGGAGAATTTTAAGTTGAATTAGTGTCTAGGAATTAAACTGTTCTGCGGCTTTTTAAAATTGGTTGATCATTTGTATTATTCTCTGCAGATGAGTCTACTATCTACATCATTTTTTAACTTTTTTATTGTTTTTTGAAAAGCAATATCAAACTTTATATAAAAAAGCAAAGCATTCAGGATAGCTAAAAAAAACCAAAAATATAAGTTTTATTACTGTATCTGTGTTGTTAAGCTGGAGATAGTGGGTACATTCAGAGGAAAAAAATAAACAAAATAACAACAACAACAAAACAAAACAAAAACAGCCTGTGCAATAAAAGCTTTAAAAGGCCGTGCAGGATTTTCTTTAAAACTATCTGGCAAAATTCCTAGGCAAGATAGTTTTGGTCCTTATTGCACTTGGTCACTTTAAGGATGGTTTAAGTTTCTTGCCCAGCAGGCCTTGTTTCTTTCTCAAGGCTGTAGCACATTACACACTTTCCCAGTGAGAATGACATGTTTGAAGAGGCTACTAGATCTGTTTTCACAGTATAAGGCAAATTTGTGTACATATTTTCCTTAATCGAAAGTATTGAATTGTTTCTCCCCATCCAATAAGGAGCTATTTACTCTGTATATGTATGAATGCATGTGGGAGTTGGAACAAAAATGTTTCATATTTATAATATAAAGCTTCATCTATATTTTTTTCTGAGATTAAATAGAGAGTTGGATAGCTGGGAGACATTAAAGGCTTTGAAATGAAGACCAGTATGAAAACTGTTCCAGAAAAAAGAAGGCAGATGTTTACTTGTTTTACTTCCAACATCTATGATAAAGTTAATGTTAAAACATACAGTAGCAAAGTAATTTGGTTATTTATATATTTTTAAATATGATTACAGATAAATTCTAGTTTTTTGAATATAAACATATGACTAGAACAGTTTGGTACATATGACTTTTATTCATGATAACATGCAAAGATCTTAATAGCATAAAAGAGGGCTAACAATTATGCCATATCATATTTAAATATTCATTAATTATTGTCATGCTGCATGCCATTTCACAAAGTATATTTATCAACATTAGAAATTATATACAATTCGTCATGATTTTCCCCCAAAACTATAAGGAATACAAATTAAAAATTCATAAGGTGCAAAAGTTAACACAAACCATAGGACATTATAACCCTCAAATTACATTTGGGCTTCAAATCCAGCATTGACTTTCTTGACAGCTTCAGGAAAGTGTAGAAAGCACTGGTTTCAAAAAAAAAAATAAAAAAGGAAAAAACATCTGTTTCTCAGCTCAAGCTTTCTTCAGTGCTTAAAAATAAAGCTTATTTCTCAAGTAAGGCTTAATAGGGAGGTTTTCAGTGAGACTCACCAAGTACCACCTGATAGCAGGGCTAAGAATAAGCTGGTGTTCATTAAAGGGCCTGTCAATAGACACAAGCAACAAAATGCTTTAAAAATCAATTCATCAAATCACTGCCACATTCCCAGGACAAACTGAGAATTTCTAACCAGAACATCTCTGCAAAAATCTGCTTTTCTCACTTTTTGCACTTGTACTTTCACTGGATTAGATACAGCTCAATAGTCTCTTTTCTGGCCAGAGTTTGGAGGTAAGGAAATCTTTTGTTGTTAATCCAGGGAGTGTAGTGAGAAAAACAAATAAATAAAAACAAAACAACAGAGAAATGGAGCAAGCCGACCTTAGTGTTAATGAGTACACATGGTGTAGGATCATCCTGGATTCCAGGGGAGAGTGTGGGAGACAGCTTCTCTTTTTGATTCACACTCCTTCATTGAACTAGAGACTCCTGAATAGGGACCTCTTTCACTCATACAGTGCCTTGGATGACAACACTTCTAACATTATACATCATGGTGCCAGTCATTTACAAATGTGTTTGGCCTCCTGACCTCAGTTTTAGACACACCATTATATAATTGGTAAGAGCAAAAGTTTCATAAAAACACTCTCTATGACATCTCTTTTTTCGGCACATTCTATGGACTATTTTTCTATTTCTTAACTTAAGAAATATTTAACTTGTAAGACAATACTTTACAAAAGATTTGAAAGATGTAGTTTTTCATATTGCTATTTTACAAAATGGGAGAAAATATTGACTTAAGAAAGTCAATATTGATTATTATTTTGGTTTGAAACATAACTTTATCCATAATGTATTTTGTAGTGGTTTAAATAGCAATGGATCACAAAGTTCATATCTTTTGTTTTGTATCCTTATTCTTTTAAAATTTATTCTAATTTATTTAAACTTTTTTATTTTACATACTACCCACAGTTCCCCCTCCTTCCCCTTTCCCACTTACCCTGAGCTTCTCTCAGCCCCTAGCCATCCACTACTCAGAGAGGTTAAGATCTACCATAGGGAGTCAAAAAAGTCAGGCATATCAAGTTGAGGCAGGACCATGCCCCTCCTCTCTGTATCAAAGTTGAGCAAGATATCCCTCTATAGGAAATACTCTCCAAAAAGCCAACCATTTGGGGGCTGGGGAGAAAACTGATACTAGGGAAATTCCCAGGAATCCACAAGGATGATACCAACTAAGACTCCACTCAATGAGAAAGAAGGTGCCTGGACTGGCCTTCCTCTGTAATCAGATTGATGAGCACCCTAATTGTCATCATAGAACCTTCATCCAGCAACTGATGAAAGCAGATGCAGAGATCCACAGCTAAGCACTGGGTCATGCTCCCAGTACAGCTGAAAAGAAAGAGGAAGGATTATTTGGGCTAAGGGGTCAAGATCATGTTGTGGAAATCAACAGAGACATCTGGCCTGAGCTACTTGTACATGGAACCAGACTAGGCCCTCTGAATGTGGGTGATGGTTGTGTAGCTTGAGCAGTTGGTAGGGCCTTTGGCAGTGGAACCAGGATTTATCTCTAGTGTAAACATATATTTTTTAATTCTTGATTCTCAGTTGGTAAAACTGATAGGGAAGAATTAGAAGATGCAGTCTTGTTTTAGGGTGTTACAAGATTTGGAGGGGCTGAGAAAGCCAGAGAGTAATCCTGTAAAATACACTCTCTATGGCTTCTGTTTCCATTCTTGCCTCTAAGTTCCTGCCTTAACTTTTTTTCATGATAGACTGTGGTTGGGACATGGGAGTTTCAAAAAACCTTGTCCTTCCCAAGTTCTGTTTGCTTATAAAATTTAAAGAATCATATAGTACAACCCCTAAGACATGTATGTTCAAATTTTTAAAAATTAGCCAATATTAAAAAAACTAGGTTTTCTTTAACTGCTTGGTTGCATCTTTCAGCCAAACATGAACAGAGCTTATTTTGTTGAATCTACAGCTCTCTTACAGAGTCGCCACAGTTGCTAGTACATGGAAATGAGATTTATTAACTATTCACATATGGACCATGCTAAACATAACATGGAAGATGCTCTACACAGATGCTGCTGCTAAGGCAACACAGAAAGCAGCTGCTTCCAGAACACTTCCTGATGAAAGATGTATCATGAATTCAGACATATTTGCATTAATCTATGGCAGTCTAAGCAGTGCAAGGGAGCCAAACAGATAGATAATGTGGGTTACCGGAACTAGGGAAGCCTAAAGAGTTACCTCTAGGCAGTTCACCATTTCCTGGATATAATCTACAGTTTTACAATCTTTTAGTGTTCTCTATCAAGTCCCATGATATTTCTTTGTCAAACAATGCTGGTTTGCAGTTATTTTTATATGATAGGTATTATCTTGGTTTCAACACATGTAATCTAGAAACTTTAGAAATAGCTGTCATAACTTTATACAGATAAAGTTAGACTTAGAAAAATTCAGTAACTTCTCGAATCCTGTATTACTTTTTTACTGCTGTGACAAAGCAACATGTCCAAGGGAACTTATAAAAGAAAGTACTTAATTTGGGTTTATGCTTGTAGAAGGTTACCACAAATGACTATTGTGGCAGTAGGTAATTGAGCATAGCAGTGGGGTAGTAGCAGAGAACTTAACTGATTTACAAGTACAAGGGAGAAAGAGAGAGAGAGAGAGAGAGAGAGAGAGAGAGAGAGAGAGAGAGAGAGAGAGAGAGAGAGAGAGAGAGGGGCTATGAATAGTATGAGCTTTTGAAACTTCAAGGCCCATTCAATTAACCTATCTCCCTGCAACATGACCACACCTCCTAATCATTCCCAAATAGTGACAATAGCTGAGAACCAAGTATTAAACTCCATGAGCCAATGAGAGCCATTCTGTCCTTGCGATTTTTATCATCCCAGGATAAATTGAACTTATCAATTTATAGTTTAGAAGGGAGATACAATATCTTCGGCACCAATCTTCCTGCATAGGAAGAAGACTAGAAGGTGGTTATGTATGCTGGGAAATTGAGTATCCAACTGAATTACTTGATGGCACATAAGTGGGTATGAATTATATACTTATATCACCTCCTCATCTTTCAGCCAGATGGACCTGAATTTGAAGTATCTATGTATCCTTGTGGCATTTTCAAGCTTTACACAGGGAAGGCTACTTTAATCATTGAAATTAAGTCACATGACATCATATAAAGAAGTATTTCTTGATTATGTTTCACACAAAGATATTTGCAGTTTTTCCATGAATACTGGTTAGGCTGGGCATGAGTCCAATGCAATGCATCAATACTGACTGTGTCTCAGTGATCTCTTCACACTTGAAAGTAGAATAGTGAAGTCCCCCTTCTGTTATTTATTGTTGCTTTTCTTTAGATTAATTATGCTTTACATACTTAGGTACTCCAATGTTGGCTTCATGGACATAATTATTGTAATCTATTGATAATTGACCTTTATAATTTATATAATGACATTCATTTTCTCTTATAACAATTTTAGACTTAGGCTGATTTTGTCCAAGTTTAACCTTATGTTCTCTTCTGGTTGGCAATGACACAATATCTTTTGTTTTCCTTTCACATTCAATGTGTGTCTGTAAAAATAAAGGATCTTTTGACCTTATCTATTTGGACACATTATTGTTGCCTTTGTTTTAAATGTATTTTAATGTAATTATTTTTATGGGGGTGCTAGAGATGGAGTACCAGGGTCACTCATGCTAAGCAAATGATCTACATTAGAAAACTTTGGTATTTGCATTTAAATTCATGAAGACTACTATATCCTTTGATTGGAAAATTTAATCCATTTACATTTACAAATATTATTTATAGGAAAGGGTTTTACTACCATCCCTTCATTAATTGCCTTTTGACTATTTTATATTGTTTTTGTTCATATCTTTTACTTGACTGTCTTCTTTGATGATCTGTTTTTTGTTTGCTTGTTTTGTTTGTAACTGCATGCTGCAATTTATCTTTTGCTAATCTACTATAAGTAACTTTTCCATGGTTTTCATAAAGCTTACAGAAAGCCTTTTGTAATAGCATCAGGCTACCAATTGAATTTTAACTACAAATACAAATTTTATATTCTTATCTCTCCAGCAAATATTGTGTTATTTGTGTTAGTCCTATTTTAATCACCGTGAAAAAATATCTTAGAGAGTCAACTAAAGGACAGAAAATCTAGCCTTTGCCAATCTATTTTCCATTTTGATCCTCTGGGTCAGTTTTAATGGCCAACATTTGAAATTACTGATTCTGACTTTCATTTAGGCTGCAGTTGATGAACTCCGTGGAATTTTCAGCTCACTTAATGTGCCTTTGAGAGTCAGAATTTGCTATTTCTCTACAGTGGATGGCTTTTGCTGTTGCAGGGTCCATTTTACCCCCATTTCAGATTCACATCTTGCTCAGTTGTGAGTGTTCTTTTTCTGGTTTAGGAGTTTCTTTCTGATGATGGATGTTTTTAGTAGTTTGTCACACGTTTTTTTTGGACTTTATTGCTAGGACTGGTTATTGCTGGCTTATTTTTCTCATTTTTGGTGATGCTACTGATTATCCATGATCTATGTATCTTGACAAACTGTCTTCAAGCAGGGAAAGCTCTTCACCAACGTCCCTCTGTAGATCCTCTGCAGTTTAGTGTACTAATTATATTTCTGTTGTTATGATAAAACATCATAAACTAATTCATGGGGAAAAGGAAGCATTTTACCTCAAAATAACAGGAAAAAGGCTACCATAGCAGGGATGTCAAGCTGAACTAAAAAGAACTGGCCACATGACATACATTCATTGTCATAAGTAAAGAAATAGAAATGTACGGTCAACTGAATTTCTGAACTCACAAATATTTAGGACCACTAGGGAACAGTGCCACCTATAATGAGCTGTATCTACCCACATAAGTTTAAAGTTTATAAGGTCATGCACTGGAGACTGTTCCTCATTGAGACTCTCCCAGGGGGTTGTAGGTTATGTTTGGGTTAGTGGACATTTTAATCATCAAGTGACTACATGATCAAAAGGTGAGTCCCTGATAGACCCTTCAAATGACCTGACCTTACCTGGGGTTCCAAAGAAAGAACACTGAAACAGACCTTTGCCCCTTGAAAGTGGGCCTGGTACTAATTTTTCAAGGTGTGTAGATTTTCCTTGTAGCAAGGCCCACTGAGGAATGATAATTGTGTTCACATCATCAGATATGGTATTGATACTACCTTGAATCTGGATCTTTTAAACTAAAATGGTTTTGAGGTTAATCTGGCATGTAGATTCATGAATTGGGTTTATTCTCATTCTTTGGGTTCTAATCCAGTAATATGACTTACTGAAATATCTTAGCCACTGTACTAATGGACATGAACTAATAGTCTAGCATCATGAGAAAAGAATGTGTCCAGGGTCTAAAGGTATCAGCTCAGAGCCTATTTTAATGAATGTTGTTATAGTGCCCCATACCACTGGTGTCAGCATGGCTTTGGTCTTCAATAGGACAGACTGGGGGGTGTCCATAAAACTGACTATCAGTCTGTCACTAATCTGCCTACATACATCGTTACCACTTTTCATCCTATAATACACAAGATGGGTTGATGTAGATAATATATGAGTCTTTTCTATCTTCCTTAGTGTTTTTCCTCATTCATGTTCCATTTACCACAAAATCCTCCTTGAATGTCCTCACTCTTTGGAAGGTGTATTTATGTATGTAAAGTGGTGTTCTGGAATCTTCCAGGATCTTACTAGCAGTAGTTCCCTTTTTGTTCATTTGTTTTTAAATAATACACCTCAAAAACTTGACTATCTAAGAAAATCTTCAAATTAACAAAGGATCTCTTTGATTAATTCAAATGTGATTACTTTGGGTAGTTCCTTATATTTAAAATACGTAAATAGAATTTCAAAAGTACTTTATTCTCAAGTGGTGGTAACAACAGTATGAATATCTAGTTTCAAACTCTTTCCTAGAACATTGTCCCAACACAACAAACACCTCCAACTACCAAGTGAGGGAAAATGACTAGCTTCCTCAAACTTATTCTATTCAATATAAAAAAATCTATATTTGCTCTGAACAATGATTGAAGCCAGTGTAATTGAAGCCAGAGGAAAGTAAAATTGAAAATACAAATGCCTGGTTTTTAAACAATTCAAATATTTAAAGTAGGAGCTGGATAGATGGTCCATCAGGTAAGAGTACTTAATGTATAAGCATAAGATATGAATTGAAGTGTCCAATATTCACAGTAAAAGTTGGGTGTGGCCATATGCACCTGGAGCATCACTGGGTATAGCTGTGTGCTAGCCTGGCTCCAGTTCATAAAGAGAACCCCCTACCACAGGAGTAAAATAAGATAGAGCAAGACACCTGACATCCTCCTCTGGCCTCTTGTGTACAGGTAGTGTACAGCCATACACTTGTAAACACACACAAACAAACACACATACACACACACTTTTTTAAAAAGTAGATTGAGTAACTTCAGAAAAGGCCAATGTGGTAAATCTAAAAATCCAAATAATTGTAAGCTGACATCATATGTCAGCAATGTAAGTGAACACTTGAAAGCATTGGTGTAAATGAGTTGTTATCTACAAATATAACTCACAATAAAAAACTATTTTAACAGAATAGAAAGAGTGCCTCATTACACTGCCATTCTTAAGTCTGCATGAGTGAACACATACTGCTCAGCTGCTAAGTTTGTGTCTGTCAAAATAAGATTCCTGATGATCAGTGAATGAATATAATTTGGTTTGTAGGAGCTAGAACTTGCAAATGAAATATGTATTCAAGTTAGAACCTTTTGGATAGATTGTAAAACTAAAGTTAGGCCCTAGTGCAGACCTGTCTTTGGACAATAAGTTTGTGGCAGCACTACAGCTTTGGTTGCAAGAGAAACAGGCACTTACAGTGATCTCAAAGACTATTGCAATTTGTCTCTCCTCCCTTAGTGACATTCCATCTCAAATTGGCTCGTCAACAATGCTGTAGAAATTTCATCACAAGGAAATTCAGACACTGTCCAGAGGTGAGCAGGGTCTGCCACCTGATCACAAGTCCGGAAAGTCACTATACAGGAACTGAGTCAATCTGTAGAGTCTGACCCTCCTTAGCAGACAGGACTAGGGTTTGGCTGTGAGAGGTTCCTCCAGCCACACTTAAAAGAGGGGACCTTGCACAGCTGGGCCCCACCTACAAGACAAACTACATCATCAGAGAAGGACTGAGGCTTTGAAATCCAGGCCCCTGTACAGAGCAGAGTCAGAGATCGAGCAGACCCCTTGCTCAGAGGAGACAGGAGACACACAAGCCCTCTTGTCATAACTGACTAGGAACAGCCTAATCATGAACCACAGAAGCCATGGGCAGATGCCAGAAGAAAAATACATATAATAATATAAAGAACAACAAGGCAACACCAGAAGAAACTGGTGTTCTACAATGACAAGATCTGAATAAAGCAATGAAGAGGAAATAGAAGGAAACAACACCAAAAACACCTTTATGAAGATTATTGAAGCCTTCAAAGTAGATATAAAAAATTCCCTTAAAAAATAGAAGAAAATACACAAAAAAAATCTGAGACACCATGAAAAGACCTAATTTGAGAATAATAGAAATAGAAGAAGGAGGAGAAAACCAGCTCAAAGACACAGAAAATGTATTCAATAAAATAATAGAAGAAACCTTTCCTAACTTGAAGAAGGAAATGTCTATAAAGATATAAGAAGTTTACAGAACAAGAAATAGATATGACCCCAAAAAAGAGTCTGCTCACCACATAATCATCAAGCCACAAAACATACAGAACAAAGAAAGAAATTTAAGAGCTGCAAAAGAAAAGAAAAGGGCCAACTTACTTATAAAGGCAGACCCATAAGAATAACACCTGACTATTCAATGGAAATGATGAAAGCAAGACAGGCTTGGACAGAAGTTATACAGACACTAAAAGAGTATGGCTACCAACCTAGACTACTATACCCAGCAAAATTATGAATCACCCTAGATGGAGTAAACAAGATATTTCATGACATAGTCAGACAGAAACAATACCAATCTACCAACCCAACCCTCCAGAAAGCATTAGAGGGAAAACTACAACCTAAGGATCCCAGATACACCCATTTATACAAACCACAAACATTCAATAATCCCACAGAAGAAAAGCCCAGAGAAAGGAAATACATAGAAACTACAACCAAAAATAGCAGGAAATACCAATCAGTGGTCACTAATATCTGTTAATATCAATGAACTCAACTCACCAACAAAAAGACACACACTAACTAGATGGATACAACAATAGAAGCCATCCTTCTGCTGCATACATGAAACACATCTTAACCACAAAGACAAACATAGGCTCAGAGTAAAGGGTTGGAAAAAGATTTTCCAATTGAATGGCCCTGAGAAACAAGCTGGAGTAGCCATCTTAATATCTAACAAACTAGACTTTAAGCTAAAAGCAATTAAAAGGGACCAATATGAGCATTACTTATTCATCACAGGAAAAATTGGTCAAGATGAGATTTCAATCCTGAATATTTATGCCCCTAATGTAAGGGGACCTACCTAGGTAAAAGAAACAATGCTAAAGCTCAAATCCTACATCAATTCTCACATCGTAATTGTGGGAGACTTTAATAACACACTTTCACCCCTGAATAGGCTAACCAGACAGAGACTCAACAGAGAAATAAGGAGTCTAACAAAGGTTGTGATGTAAATGGATTTAATAGTTATTTACAGAAGCTTGCACCCAAATTCAAAGGAATATACATATATCTCAGATCCTTATGGAACTTTCCCTAAAATTGACCACATAATTAGTCATAAAGCATATATCGATAGACAAAAAAAATGGAAATATTCCATTGAATCATATCAGAACACCAGGGCCTAAAGTTAGAGTTCAACAACATAAAAAAATCACCTAAAGCCTACCAACTCATAGAAGCGAAACATCACTCAGCTGAACCACCTCTAAGTCAAGGAAGGAATTAAGAAAGAAATCAAAGTCTTCCTATAATTTGATGAAAATGAATAGACAACATACCCAAACTTATGGGACACAATGAAAGAAAGCAGTCTTAAGAGGAAAATTCATAGCACTAGATGCCTATATGAAAAGCCTAGAGAAATCCCACACTAGAGAACTAAAAGCACAGCTGAAAGCCTTAGAACAATTAGAAGCAACACACCTAGAAGGAGTAGATGGTAGGAAATAATCAAACTTAGAGCTGAAATCAATACAATTGAAACAAAAAGAACAATACAAAGAATCACTGAATCAAAGAGTTGGTTCTTTGAGAAAGTCAACGAGATAGATGAACCCTTATCCAAACTAACCAAAAAAGCAGAGAGAGTATCCAAATAAACAAAATCAGAAATGAAAAGGAGGACATGACAACAGACCTCCAAGAAATCCAGAGAATTATCAGATCATACTTTGAAAATCTATATTCCACAAAAATGGAAAACCTAGAAGAAATGAACAGCTTTTTGTACAGGTACCATTTAACAAAATTAAATGAAGACCAGATTAATTACCTAAACAGGCCTATAACCCTTAAGGAAATTGAAGCTGTCATTAAAATCCTCCCAAGTAAAAAAAAAGCCCAGATCCAGATGGTTTCAGTGCAGAATTCTAGCAAACATTCAAAAAAGAATTACTACCATTACTCCTCAAACTATTTCACACAGTAGAAACTAAAGGAATATTGTCCAATTCCTTTTATGAGGCCACAATTTTCCTAATACCCAAGTCACTCAAAGACAGAACAATGAAGGATAATTACAGACCAATTTCCCTCATGAATATTGATGGTAAATTCTCAACAAAATTTTGACAAACCATATAAAACAATATATAAAAAATATCATTCATCATGATCAAGTAGGCTTTATTCCAGAAATTCAGGGATGGTTCAAGATACAAAAAACCTTAAATGTGATCCATAATATAAACAAACTAAAGGAAAAGAAAAACACATGATCATATCCTTAGCTGTTGAAAAAGGCTTTGACAAAATCCAACACTCCTTTATGATAAAAGCCCTAGAGTTATCAGGAATACAGGGAAAATATCTCAATATAATAAGAGCGTTTTACAAGAAGCCAACAGCCAACACAAAGCAATCCCACTAAAATCAGGAAATAGACAAGGATTTCCTCTCTCCCCTTATCTATTCAATATACTTCTGGAATAAAGCAATAAGACAATGAGAGGAGATTAAGGGGATACAAATTGGCAAAAAAGAATTGAAGCTATCTGTATTTGCAGATGATACAATTGTATACAAAAGTGACTCACAAAATTCTACTAAGGAACTTCTAAGCTGATAAACACCTTCAGCAATGTAGCAGGATACAAGATTAACTCAAAGAAATCAGTAGTACTCCTATACACTAAAGATAAAAGTGCTGAAAAAGAAATAATGGAAACATCAGTCTTTATAATAGCTGCAAATAACATTAAATACCTTAGAGTAACTATAACCTAAGAAGTAACAGATCTGTTTGACAGAAATTTTAAATTACTGAAGAAAGAAATTGAAGAAGATATCAGAAAATGGAAAGATGTCCCATGTTCTTGGATAGGAAGGATCAACATAGTAAAAATGGCAATTCTACCAAAAGCAAACTACAGATTCTATGCACTCCCCATCAAAATCCCAACACAATATTTTATGGACCTGGAAAGAACAATACTCAATTTCAATTGGAATAACAGGAAAGCTAGGATTGCCAAAACTCAACAAAAGAACCTCAGGAGGCATCACCATCCCTGACTTCAAGTTACACTATAGAGCTATAGTAATAAAAACAGTCGGGTACTGGCATAAATACAGACTTGTGGATCAATGGAATAGAATTGAGGTTATGGACATTAACCCAAAATCCTATGAACACCTGATCTTCAACAAAGAGGCCCAAAATAGTCAATGGTAAAAAGATAGTATATTTAACAAATGGTGTTGGCATAGCTGGTTGGTAGTGTGTAGAAAAATCTAAATATATCCAAGCCTGTCACCCTGCACAAAAACTCAAATCCAAGTAGATCAAAGACTTCAATATAAACCCAGCCACTTTGAACTTGATAGAAAAGAAAGTGGGAAATACCCTTCTACGAATTGGCACAGACAACCACTTCCTAAATATAATAACAGTGGCACAGATGCTAAGAACAACAATCAATCAGTGGGACCTCCTGTAACTGAGAAGCTTCTGTAAAGCCAAGGACACTGTCAATAGGACAAAACAATAGCCTACAGAATGGAAAAAGATTGTCACCAACCCCAGAAGTGATGGAAGACTTTCTCTAAAATATGTAAAGAATTCAAGAAACTAGAGCCCCAGTGTTTGAATAACCCAATCAAAAAATGTGATACAGATCTAAAAAGGGAATTCTCAGCAGAATTATGAATGGCTGAAAGGCACTTGAAAAAGTGCTCAATTTCTTTAGTCATCAGAGAAATGCAAATCAAAGCAACTTTGAGATACCACCTGTCAGATTGGCTAAGATAAAAGACACAGATGACAGCCTATGCTAGAGAGCTTGAGGAGCAAGGGGAACACTCCTCCACTGTTGGTGGGAGTGTAAGCTTGTTCAGCCACTCTGGAATGCAGTATGGCGGTTTCTCAGAAAGCTGGGAATCAATCTCCCCAAGGATCCAACAATACCACTTCTAGGTGTATACCCTAAAGATGCACATTCGCATTCCAAAATCATTAGCTCAACTATGTTCATAGCAGCATTGTTCGTAATAATAAGAACCTGGAAACAACCTAGATGCCCTTCCCTCAACTGAAGAATTGATTAACAAACTGTGGTTCATCTACACAATGGAGTACTACTCAGCAGTAAGAAAAATTGATATACTAAAATTGCAGTCAAATGGATGGATTTGGAAAATATCCTCCTGAGAAAGGTATCTCAAACCCAGAAAGATAAGCAGGGGATGTACTCACTCATTAGTGGTCTCTAAACAAAAGTGCAAAAAGCAAAGCATGTTCAAGCTGCAAACCACAACCACTGAACAGCTTGGGATCTGAAACACCTTGGGCTGGCACCTTAGATTCCACTCCCTCTAGAGAAACACCTGACTCAGTCTTGATGTTGTGGTGAGGAAACTAGATCTGCCAGGAGTGGATTTTGATCTGAGCAATATTGGGACCTTGGGACCTCCTGCCTTTGCTGGGGAGGAGATGGGGAGTTGTGGAGAAGAGAGAGTGACTGGAGGGTGTGGGAGGAGGAAGGGTCCTTGAAGAAGGATATACAAGGATAGAAAATGTAACTTTATTCATAATAAAAATAAATAAATAAAGTTAAAAAAATTTCATCACTAAGATCTCCCACTGGCCCAGACTTAACTGTACCTCAATTTAAAAGATTCAAAAATACAACCATGAGTAACTAAGTGTCTCTGCCTCCCTGCAGCTCTTGCCAAATTTACCCAGAAGTTTAAAATTACCTTGAGATACTCTGGAAGGGAAGATATTTAATCCCTTGCTCTGGTTGACTTTCACATATATCCTGTCTGTAAATCAGAACTTTAACTTCATGGACAATGAAAGTGAAACTCAGAGAGTCATCTGTCCAATGCTGCCACATCTGTAGGGGGTTAAATCAGTAATTGTCTTAAGCTTTTTCCAAAAGTTTTTGAAATTAAGATAAAGACTAGAATAAAACCCAGCTTCATAATCATTTATCAAGAAGTTGATTCTGCAAGCTCATGTCATGGATTATATAATTTGTGAAGAAAGAATAGATGCATGCCTAATGTAATTTAAATGAGAATAAAATATTGGGTTTTAACGTCATTGCTTCCTTATCTAACAAAGTGGAATTTGAAGAAGATATCTGGTAGTCGTTATATTACCCTAAAATGTTTCTCCACTTATTGGCTCTGGGATAACTGGCAAGCCACTTAATTACTTTGAGCCTCCATTGTTTTCTAATAGTAACCCATGTGTTAACTGGAAAAATTAAAGGAAAGCAGCAGAGAATCATAAACATAGATGAGCTGTGTCAGCACTGCTGACTTTAATAACAGTGGTAGCAGCTCTATCTTCTTTACTTTCCTCAAATTCCCACATTACTCTCCTGCAACCAAAATGCCATCATATAGACAATCATGTAAAATCAGATCAAACAGGGATTGCTTAAATAGAACACTAGAGAATTCCTTACACTTTATTTTTTTCAAAGGGTCTAATGTTTAACTCAGCTATACGAGTTAGGAGATTTTTGACAACTAAAATGCAATGAGAAATTTAAAAAGGAAAAAAAATGAAGTCAGAATCTCAATGAACAAAGTAGTAGACTTATTTACATTTCAAACTGAAATATGCTGTAATATTCTCTTTAATGTGGATATGTTATGTTCAAAGCTGAGCTATTAAAGTAAGGAGACATTGCTGAGTTTAATGACAAAATCACTTTGTATTCTCAATCATACAGATGTCATCTTTAGGGGATACAGCTAAGAGGATTGAAAACATATATTCAAAGCAGGGTATTTGTTCAGTCTAGACTTGTTTTGTCTTTCCTTCAGAGTCTTTGCCAAGAAATCAGACTGGCAAATATATCTCTGTCAACATCTGATCTCTATTTCCAAACTGACAGATTCGCAAGCAGAAGTTGGGATTATATGTTATTCTTTTCCTTGGATCAAGCTATAAACCCACATTCCATCACTACAAAAAGAAAGTTCCATTAAAAGGCATATCAAACATATCCAATAAGTATATGTTTGTTTAAAATTACCAAGATTTTCCTTTTTTTCCTTTTTATCAATTGTTGTAGTTGGGTATTTTATCAAGCAGTTGGATATTTTCCTGAAGCTATTTGAAGCAAGGGAAAGTTAGAGATAAGTGTGAAGGGTAAGAAATGTACTATAGAAATCATATCAAAGACCCTGTGAAGCAGCAAAAGAAGTAAAGATCAGCCATGATAGTGGGATTTTCAGAGAATTGATTTCAGAACAAAAGCAATTGGCTATCAGATGCAACTGCCAAGGAAACTTGTATGGGTTTATAAAGCAAACGGCTGCTTTCACATTGTGCTGAAGTACTTAGTGGTGGTCCTGGCCATTAATGGACTATGGCATCTGTAGATAGATGTGTCGTGAAGGATTAGGTGCAGTTAGAGACTGCTGGAAACCTCCGTACCTGTCCACTACAGCATCTGACCTTGACACCCCTCTGTGACTTAGCTCCTTAGTGAGTACATAACTGTTGCACTTGATCTCAGAAATCTCATGTAATTTCCTCTCTTATTTAAATCTGACAGTGTTGCTGTGACAGTGTTGCTGTGCAGTGCAAGCCACCATGTGGTTGTTGATGCATACTGCTGATGCCCACCCCAGTTTTTACAGTTTCAACCAAGAAGTTATCAAGCCTTATTCTATTTCATGATAACATTATTCAAGATACCTGTTTTTCTTTTTTGATATTCAGATATTCTCTCTTATGCAATTTCTTTCATGTTTTTTAGGTTTCCCTCATCATCAATACTAAAATCTCTGCAGTGACCTAAAACATTGTAGGTCTGGTCTCCTATTTTGCCTTGAATCTTTCCTTCCTACCTTCTCTACTCTCTCCTGCCTGTAGTTTTCACACACACACACACACACACACACACACACACACACACACACACACACAGTATTTCCTTGAATATGTTGAACACACCTGCCTGTTGCCTGAGATCCATGCACTGCTTATTAAAAAGTGTTTTTCTGCAGAAGGTCATATGCCTGAATCCATTACTTCCTATTTTTTTCCTTCACATTAACTTTCCAGAAAAGCCTCCCACAATTACTTTGTTGGAGTTTTTTTTTTTTTTATCTTATGGTGATGGGACCTGAAATGTTATGGAATCTTTAATAAATTTACACAACCACACAATTTCTACATTCATGGATGAAATTATAGTCATAGAGAGACCTGTTCTTCAAGCTTTGATGGTTTTGTTCTTCTCTCAGTACCACTAGAAAGATTTCTAAGTAATCCTCCCTTGGAATCTTAGAATATTGAGATTAGAAATTTAATGAAAGGAAGTCTTAAGCTAAATGTCTACATTTCCTTCTCTTCACATTTCCTCTAATAGATACTGATTTTCATACCTACTACATGCAATCATCCAGAGCACTGTTTCTCATTTATCACACCACTGTTCTCTTTTCTTCTAATATTTGCTTTTATTCTTCTACTTTCAGCCAGTTTTGATTTAAAATTACATGTGTATGTAACACAATTATGTACATGGACACAATTAACGCTGACCATTCTCATTATTCACACTCTCTAATCTCCCTACCTATTCTGTACACCTTATCTTATCCACACAAATCTCACTCACACTCATGTCTATTTGCCTTGTTTTATAACAAACTGAGGTGAACTGGGGCTTCCTGTGTTTCCATAGGTTTAAAGCCTGGTGCATATTGCAGTGAATACACAGCTAGAGTCAATGCTTTCCTGTGGTGGAATGATTTTTGTATGCTATAAATAAAGTAACTGATTTCGTCTATGTAAAGCACCATAGAAGTGGGTGGAGAATCAGAGGACAGACAGGAAGAAGGAGGGTAGAGTTAGTCAGTCGCCATCTGACCCCCGAGAAGAACAGACATAAAAAATACAGGTGAGCCACAGGCTGGGCCATGTGGTGGTTAGATTAATAAATTAAAAAAAATGAGTTAAATTAAGATAAAAGAGCTAGCTAATAATGTGCTTGAGACATGGGCCAAACAATACAAAGTTAATATGTGTCTGATTAATTTCTTTGAAAATACATAAGCTGCCACAGACCAGGTTCCAAACCTCCAGCCCAAAACAAAAACCTTTTACAACACTTTCCCCTTCCCGCAATATGTCCATAGCCAATAGTTCAGCATGAAAGAATGCACACAAAGTATTGAGATGTGATAAATAAAATGATGTACTTTGTAAGCATTAGGAACTACAGATTATGTGACACCACCAGAATCCACTTATTACTTAATGAAACCTGATACTGTGAAGGATGCTTTACACATTTTAATAACATCTGTTTCACTAAATACTAGTAGTTGTCACAGGCACTGGCATTGGATGCTATCAATTGAGGCTCTTACAAAAAAATTGTGAAGCTTTCAGATCAATATGGAGTTATATGACACAAGGAATTCATGTTACCATATTTTTTATCCTTACAATTTAAATATACACTTCACTGTACATCTTGGGCTCCTCAGAAATTAAAAATATCTTTAATCTCCACTTAAGCAAAAAATGTTGGAGTCTATAAAGTACATAAGAGTACAAATGACCATGTTTATATATGAAAAATGACACTATAGTCTCAAATTTTCCTAAATTAATAAACTATAATAATAGAACAATGACATCTGGGGATGGAATCTAGTGCTGCTACAGTGGGTTTTAATGGTCATTACACATGTCAATAGCTGCTCTGAAAGTAGCCCAAATCAAATGCTATTAATGCAAAAAAATATACTTTTCAAATCAAATATTCAGATGCTTTGCAGTTTAATAATTTGTTAAAAGAAATTGAAGAAATCCTATATTTCTCACAAGAGAGGATCATTTGAAATACCAAAGTCAGTAGCATACAAGTAATTTTACATAAAGTTGAAAATGAAGTTGAATTCTACCAGGATCCAGAAAGTTTTTGTTTAATTAGAAAACCATAAAAGCATGACTTGAAATACTTTCACAGTACTGTAATTCAAGGGAGACACTGCCACCAGAGATGGGTCTTTGACTTAGCACTTTCACCTTTAAAGGATTATATATTCTACCTTAGATTTTTACAACTTAATGCTTTCACTTATTTCTTAATATTTCTTATACAACTAGACTCCTCTTAACATTGCAATGGTCACACAATAGACAAAAACTCCAAAGTATTATAAGAGATGTATTTATTTTCACAAATCCAGCACAGCCACAATGTAGAGTACAATGCAACTCCTAAAAAGGACAAAGTTCTTAAAGATATGCCTCAATATATGACTAAAATGTGTTATCATGGAAATCAAGTGTAGAAAATTTTAAATAATGAACTGCAAATTTTAAGTCTAGTAATACATCCTTGTATGTATGCACATGGTATTAGCTATTATTACATGTATATATATGTGAATTACTTGGAGATGGGGGAAAGAGGAAGACTAAGATTTGTGTTTCCTCATCAAATGAACTCACAATTAAATTATTTAGCTTCATGCTTTTCAGCTACTCTGACACATTTGTATCCCCTAGAACTCAATATGGAAATTTATGATGCATTTAGACTTTAGTTTCAAGCTAGAGTTGCAGAAGAATGAAGGAGAAAAAGACCAGACATGCATCATGACAAAATGGAGGGGAATAGGATGAGGATTTAAAAATATGCCTGAATATATGTGAAAGAGATTACTTAAAGAAAGGTTAGTTAAAGTATAAAAAAGAAGTGATGCACTGTAACAGGGCTGAACAAAATTCATGGGTGTCTGAGATGGTTCAGTGTTTCAGCAATAAAGGTGTTTGCTTTGTACATGAGAGAACCAGAATTTGAATCTGTGGAAGTCATGAAATGCCTGGTTGGGTAACCCATGTCTATTATTCCAATGCCTCAATGGGGAGACGGAAGGGAAGGCATAAACAGGAGAATCCATTGAAACTTTGACCCAGCCAGCCTACTATAGACTTCACAGCAACAAATGACAAGGAAATCACACATCTAAATGATGTAGTCTGTGGCAGACACACACACACACAATCATAATGAAGAAATGGCATCAAATGTATGAGATACACATGGAAATTACCATGACCATGAGTACAGAAGTTTGAATGGTAAGCCACAGTTTTAAGAAAAGTCATGTTTCTATATGTATCTGCAGATCTTAACTTCAGTTCTTACATTGATAGCACTTCTCAAACACAAAGATAACCAGATTATTGAAGTTTTCTTAAATGCTTTGGTTTTCATAACAATTATAAATATCATCATGGTTTAATTTTTCTCCACAAAGAGAAACAAAAACAAAGCAACTCAATACTACATTGATGTTGGTATTAAGTGATAGCAGGACACTGGAGTTCGCTTAACATTTCAGGGTTGGAATCTCAGCCTGTGGAACACTATGAACTTCTCTCCACTAGATCGAAAGACTCTTTGGTCAGACAGTAAACATAAAGACTTTGTAGAGGAATACCTCTAGAAGTGATATTGTTTAGGCCTGTCTGAAAATGTCTGATCAAATACAGATAAAGGCAGACCCTAAGTGTCTAAAACATCATTTCTCCAAGGAGGAAAAAGGGAGTCACATGTACTTCCTTCCTACTACCTCCTTTGTCCCATGTCATAATACTAACATACTTTTACTACATCAGAAAAGGGATATTTGTAACATATTCCAAGTCATGAAGAACTCTGTGACATTATTTATTTAAGAATATTTCCTGATTATCTATGCTCTTGTGGTCAGTGCACCCAAAAATCATAAAACAGGGAAAAGTTCACAGAGTCCCAGCCTTCCCTGTGTGGGATGATGAAAAAGATAAAGCAGGAGTTGTGGGGCATGACTGGTGCTATAGTGGCTTTGTTGACTGTGTTGTTCTATGAGATATTATCCAATACTAATTCTGTTAAACTACATGCAAAATTTCACACTACCTGTTTTAGTACATAGCTCTTGACCATGTGCAGTGAACATAGCAGAAATCCTTGACATCGGAGAATGTGAAAATTAATCTTCCTCAGGTTAATTATTATAATTATAAAACAATTATAATAAAATGATACAGACCCTTGGCAGATCCACCAGAAAAAAATATGTCACCGCTAATGTAATTTTTTCTGTGATTTATAGTGTTTTAGAAATTTTTGTTACAAAACTTTTTGTGAAAAAAAATTTTTAATCCATCTTCATATTTGAAAAACAAATTCAATGGTATTTTGGAGGACTTTTTATCATAAAGGTTTGTCTGAAAATTTTTTCGTTTCTTTTTTTTTTTATAATACAGGTCTTTTGCATTTTTCCTCCTGTGCGTTTTCTGTATTTCTCTGTGTCTATGTGTGTTTTTCATGCAATTTTTGGCTCTTTATTTTATTTGTTTTGTCCTATTCAAGTTTGTGACTTTTTGTTTTACCTTATTTTATTATACCCTCTTTTGATCTGAGAGAGTTCATTAAGACTGTGAATTTTGGTGGGTGAGGAGGTAGGATAATTTGGAAGGAGTTAGAGGAGGGGGTACCATAATAATTATACTATATGAAAAAATACATTTTAATAAAAATGAAATAAAAAGAAACAATACAACCAAATTTGCTTAGTTGTCATTTTAAGAAGCAGTGAGATAAAGCCATGGCAAGCCAAATGAGGATGTACTTAATTTGGCTCTGGCAGGCTCAAGACTCCAAGTCTGTTCTGTGGTAGTAAGAAACCCAACATGGATTTATTTTAGAGCATTAAAAACTTCAATCTGTAATTTAGAAAATAAGAATATGTAACATATAATGATAAAGAAGCAAAAAGCTGAAAAAAGGAAAAAAATCCTATCTGTGACTGGAGTCAGTTATGGCCTCTGAGCTCTGTAAATGCATGTCCTTTTTTTGAGAGAGTTTATTCAGCAAGCAGACAGCAAAGCTGGTTTATGTCAAATACTAACGCACAAATAGATTTCAAGTATGTGAATGTTTGTGAAACATATGCTTTATGCAGGGAGCTGCGCCAAGTGCTGTAGAAAAAGTAGTGAGGGGTGATAATAAGAACAGCAACAAGCAAAGGTCAGATAGTTCTAAGCAGAGAACTGAAGTGAGCCAATGGAGAAGGAGCAGGTGTATAGTTTATTAGGTTTGTGATCTCAGAATGCTCTAATTCAGATGATCACTGAATTGTTATGTCAAAAAAAAGGTAGCTAGAAAAGTCAAGAGAAAGCCCACTGGAGGCAGAAGAACCTACAGGAGTGAGCAAAGGCAGTGCAGAGGACTGAGGAACAATGGATAGTTGTGCCTGAAGTAGAGGAAAGTGTGTACACAGCATCACCAACTGGCATTAATCAAGAGTTAAAAAAAAACAAACAAACTCATAAGCCTTGATTGGATTTTGTTGCTGTTGTTTGATTGTTTGTTATTGCACAAATTCTGGTTGGTATACAATGAGCACCCAGAGCCAGATATTAGGGAAAAGGGGAATATCAGAGAGAGAAAAATAGACCATTGAATTCTTACTCAGCCAACTTCTCAGGCTGAATAGGGTAAGTGCTAGCTTCACAGGTCTTCAGCCTCACTGGTGGCTTCTACAGAATGGCTTAATTTCTGCCTTTGGCTGTTTTATGTTTCTTTCCCTACCTAGCTATTCTACTTCCTGGTTCACCTCTGTATAACACAGTTCTAGAATTAGGCTTAAAGGTGTGAGCTACTACTACTTGACTATTACGCCTTGTACTCACAGACATCCAGAAGGATTTCTGTCTCATAAGAGATGGAATTAAAGGTGTAAGTTACCACACTTTGAACTTCATGATTGACTGTAATTCCTTCCTATGATATTGCAGACTGATTTCAATAAATATAAAGTATAGCACCATAGTTTGTTTGTTTCATATTGTATTTTTATGAGAATGTTTTTAGGGTTTAAGATTATACAACATATTTTTATCATATTCTCTCTCCTCCTTATCCAGCTCTTTCCAGATCTTTTCCAATCTCCCTATCAACCAAATTCCATGCTTTTTCTCTATTCAGAAAATTAAAAAAGAAAAAGACAAAAAGCATCAAAACAAACTTAACACACACACAAAACAAATGGAGTCTAATTTGTGCTGGCCAATTAATTTTTCCAGGACAGGAAGCCTGACCTGCAGTGTGGTTAATATACTGTTGTCAGTATATTAGAGAAGCCTGTGTTTTTCCTCTTCCATCTGGCATCATTTGCATATAGATTAAGTCTGAGAGTTCCAAGGTCTCTCAGTCTCTGCATGCTTTCCAGTAGTGTGTCCCTTTATACTTTAAGAGGAAGCTTCTTTGATGAGAATTAAATTTAATACTGATCTATAGGTGTACCAAATTGTCATTAGAAGAAATTTTTTATTTTTTCTGTTTTTATTCTGAAGAGGAGATTAGTATTACTAGTAAATTTTCAGTAGATCATGCCTTATCTAGTTGCAAGTTCTTGGCCACCTTAATATTGTCAGGTATGGATTTTATCTCATTGAGTGGACCTTACAGTCAATCATAATATGGTTGGTTACTTCCATAATACTTATGCCACTATTGCACAAGTATATTTTGTAGGCAGGTTGATATTGTTGGTCATAAGTTCCTAGCTAGATGTTATCGATATCATTTTTCTTTGGTGACATTTATAGCATCTCCTAGCACTGTGATGTTAGTCAGTGTAGATGAATCTTCTAGTTAGGTACAAGTTTAATTTCTGTATATTAAATGACTTAGGCAGGTGGTATCTTCAGCAATAAGATGTTATGTCCAGTATTGGAGGGTCACCTTAGGCCTTGGTAATAAATAGCCTGTGTAAAGGGATTGGGGTAAACTAGAATAAATGTACTAATTGGGGAAAGAAGGGAAGGGCAGGGTAAGGAAGGGATTACAGGGGGTGAGGGACAACTAACACTAAAAACATTTACAAAAGCTATCTGGGAACCTCATACTGTAGAATCTTCCTAAAATATAAACATATATTAAAGGAAACTAAATGAAGTCACTATATAAAGAAGGAAGTAATGCCCCAACTAGACATCTTATACTACCAAATAAAGCCCCCTCATCTCAGAAATGGATCACACCTTACTAAGTCAATTGTATTTGTTAATTAATGGTTTGGATGAGAAAGCATGAAAAGAAAAATAACATTGTTGCTTGTGGTACATATATTGCTACATACATTCACACATATATAATTGTCCATTACAGTCTTTACATTGGCAATATTTTCACTATTCTTGTTTTAGATAGGAAGACATACAGAATCTAAGATGTTTAATATATTGACCAAGGTCAAACAGCAAATAAACTGGTATAGACAAGAACCCTGTTCTCTTGAATGGCAACCATATGAGTAATCACAAGAGAAGTTGGTTTGAGGAGAGAATGAGAATTAGCATAAAACAATCTTATGCTCACATATCTTTTAGGAAATTTTATTTCAAAAGAAAAGTTATGAAGTAGAGATTGTTAACTATTTGCTTCAGAATTTGTTTGGGTCATGCTAAAGAAAAGAACACAGTGAAGAATACTGAACAATCTTTTTAGTTGACCATCAGCTTTTAAGTAGGCAAAATATAGACTACTGTGAAAAGCTAATTTAGATTTTTAGTTCTCCTTTGTTTTTTATGGAAACACAGTGATGTTCATCTACTAGCCTATCATCAGGACTGGTTTCACCTGTACTAGGGAGTTAAGTAATAGCATCAGAAATTGTAGAGTTCACCAAATCCAAATTATTTCATATCTGTCCCTTTTCCAGGAAAGTTTGCTTACCTTGATCTGAAAGAAAAAGGAGAACACTTGCAACTGTTAGTAAAACTATAGTGGATTATGTAGTGGAAAATTGTAGCCTCTGAAGTGGTCCATTTGTAAAGAAGCTGGCTGTAATTCTGCAGGACAGAAGGCTTTATGAGAAAGCGTATTCAGCAAGCATGCAGTAGATGTTATGGAAAAACTGAAAAGACATTGTCTTGTATTAGTAGGAATTCAGACTGTGGTAGCTCTGGGGCAGGTTAGAGGTTGCAGCAGAGAGCCCGAGGACAGGAATATAGAAACAGAAGGTCAGGATAGGGTGAGTAAAAACATGGGGATTATTAGCCTGGAACCATTAAATGCTTCAAATATGGCACAGTAGAAAAAAATACACACTTCAGACTCCAGTGACCTGCATGTGAGTCTCAATCAGTTCTATTTGTACACTCCTGCCCTGTGAAAATATCAGTCCCCAGCCTTGGCTTCTTATATATAGGATGGTAATGTCTGCCTTTGAATCTCCCTCCCTAGAGAGGAAAAATGAGAAGCCACATATTTAGCAGAATGCGTGGACCATGTTAAGTGACTTCAGCAATCATATCCATACATTTTATTGGTCATGAAGCTATTATATTGTAAAACACTGTATAACCAAAGCTGCCATTTGTAGTGTTATGTAAGAAGCATATTTTATTGTCACTGGAGTCTAAAGTGAACCTTTAGCTTGGTTTTGTCCTCTTTTTCACTTAGTCACCTTTTTATACTTCCTTCACAGACAGCCAATTTACCTTGTTCATGCACAAGTAGGAAATTTTTACTATAACATCAATTTCCTCGGCAATAAAGAATAAGTTAAAATAATTGACTAATGGTATAAAAATATTTGTTGCAAATGCTATAATTTTAGTGGAATTATATAATACAATCAGGGTATTCTTTTGATAAGTATGTATTTTAATTTTAATTATTTTTATTTTTTTATAAATGATTGTTTCTGTCATTTTCTTTCAAGAACTATCAAAAAGCATAAATAAACTGACGTACCTACATCTTTAGTAAAATTCATCTTTGATATCCTAATCTCCAATTATAAATCTATATGAAATATTACCCAGAAGTCAAATACTAAAACATGAAATTTTAACATACAACAATGAGGAAATTTGTATGCATTACACACAAATAGTCAAAAAGGTCAGTTTAAACATTTGTAAGCTTTTATACATATGCACAAAACATGTACACACATTCATATGCATACACACAAATGCACAACACAAATAAGCATATGTGAATACATTTACAGACACACAGTAGACACCAACTCATGTAATAGTGTTAGCTGTTAAACCCTTACTTGCCCAACTTGGAAACCGATTGAGAATGAGTTAAAGTTATAGCCTGCTCAGTTTTGCCACTGGATAAAAAACTTTGATCAGCTTGGCTATGATGTCAGTAAGTAAGCATTATATTATTTCTTATTAAAGTAAATCTCAAAGTTTTGACTTTAGAGAGGATCAAGACTGAAGCATATCATAGCAAAACTCTTCACAGGAACACATTACAAATACAGAAATTACTCTGAAAATGATGCATGTCTAAGTGAAACAGTCTGAATGCCTGTAGGTTATTCTGAAGCAAATGAGTTAGTGTTTAACCCAACTTTTCTATTTGCATAGAGCCCTCCTGAAGTGTTTTGTTCTGCACCTCTTCCTCTACACATAGCCCCTTGTTTTCAGGAACTTTCAATTATCCCAAATTCTCATGTTTGATCATATTGCCAACACAGCTATTTCTTTTATGGCTTATCTTCTCTTCTTCATCCAGTGATAACTTATCTAAAGCATGGTATTTATCTACAAATATTCAAGGTGATCACTTCACATGCACAATTTCACATGTTTATTTCTGTCTTTAGAATAATTTGGCTTTTTATTTGAAATCATTCAAAAGGTGTTTAAGCTTATAGCTAAATTCTTTACTAAATTAACAGGCTTCTCATTATACATGTATTTAGTAATTTACTTATCTAATACATCTCAAAATGTGCCCTCTAATTAGCCAATGTTAGTCTTTTAAACAGATCATTTATATGTTTTTAGAAATAAGTTAAAATTTGTTTGTCTAAATCATATTAACTATTGTAGTACAAACACGATCAATCCCAGTTTTTAATAGTTTTTTTTAATTGTGAATAAAGTTATATTTTTTATCCAGGTATCCCCCTTGTTCAGATTCTCGCCCTTCCCAGTCACTCATTCTTCTCCTCATTACTTGATCTCCTCCCCAGCAAGGGCAGGAGATCCCAAGGTTCCCAGGTGGCTTAATTCAGCATCCACTTCAGATGGATCCGCTTTTCTCATCCCAACATCAAGACTGGGTCAGGTGTTCCTCTGTAAGGAATGTGCTTGAAGTTGCCAGTCCAAGGTGTTTCAGATCCCAAGCTGTTCAGTGATTGTGGTTTGCAGCTTGGACATGCTTTGCTTTTGGTTTAAAGTCCACTAATGAGTGAGTACATACCCTGCTTATCTTTCTGGGTTTGTGATACCTTGCTCAGGAGAATATTCTCAATCCCAATGTTATTGCTACTCTCTTTTCCACAAAAGAAAGAAAAAAAGACTCCCCAGTACTCTCGTCCTATTGTATGCTCTTAAGAGTTTTATCAGAACCACAAATTGTAATCCCAGTTAAAATCTCCATCTGATAGTGGGCCAGAAGATTTTCAGTAATGTGGTTTACGTTTCTTAGTGTGCATGGTCCTTTAGAAAACAAGCATGATACAAATGTTACAAGGCTGACAGAGGAAGGAGCAATACAACTACTGTGTAAACAGTACTTAGCATACTGCCATATACAACTTTAATAATTACTTCAACCTTAATAATTACTCTCCACTGGAAGAACATGGGGAGAAAGAAGCATTCTGTTGGTCTTGATTAATGGACACTGGAAGGACCCTAAGGATCTAAAGAACCATTTACAAGAGTTTATCTTGGTGTTTGCAAGCTGGAGTTTGGGATGGTCAAGTTCTACTGTCCTCTGTCTTTTCAAAGGCTGCACAGTTTCAATGACTTGAAACTTGATGTCCGTTCTTCTAGCACCCTGCCCCATCCATTTTCGTTTACCTCCCTCTTTCATTTTACCTCTCTTCTGGTGTAAGAGATTTCCAGGCCCATTTGGGCCAGAAGTTTGGACCTTGCCAATGGCAGCTTTCAAAGAAATGAATCAGATGCTTATATTAATTTCATACTGTTTGGCCTATTTCTCAAGCCTGTTAATAGCTAGCTCTTTCATATTAATTCAACCTATTTCTAGTAATCTACCTGCCACATGGCCCAGCCCATGGCTCACCTGGATTCTTCACATGACTCTTCTTTGGGGGTTGAATGGAGACTAACTCTGCTCTCCTTCTACCTGTCTTCACTCTACCCACTTCTACAGTGCTCCACATAAATGAAAATAGCTCCTTTATTTACAGAGAACAGTCCCACCACACTCTTCCTTCTTTTTTTTATTTTTTAATAATTCTCTGTTCTTTCTTCCTCTGTTTTCACCAGCACTTTGTGACTTGGACTTCACCCAAAATGCATTCTTCCAATCAATATACTCTTTTAGCTCAACACTCAAAAATAACTGGGTTGGACTTGGACTATTTTAATTACACTTCTCAGAGGAAAACTGACTTGGCCTAAATTGCCTATTTTAGCCAATGGATTGATTCTTAGTGGTGAAAATGAGCACATGAGCTATGTGTACGTGACATTTATTTTAAGCTTTTTCTCCAGAGGTCATAGTGTGGCAAGCTCACTGGGATGAAATGACATACTCCTAGCCTCTTGCATAAATCCCAAATGCAGTGTGTGCCTATGAAATAACAGCTAAATAAGTAAAATGACATAACATCCTGAGCTTATTTTAGTAATTTATGGCTTATTTACAGCTGTATTAATGTTAACAACTAATAACTAGCATACTTTGAGTATTTATTATGAGTCAAACATTATCCAATGCAACTTCCATGAGCCACACACTCATCATGCATTAAATGTCAGACAAAAGAAAACAAGTATGCATACTACTATTGTTATCTGACACTTTGGCACAATGATAAACATGAGGAATGGAGATACATGGCAGCTGCTTCAGAGAGAAAAAGGAGATCAAACAATTTGCTGATACACAGTGCCACTGATGACCTACAGAATTACCTACATTGTTTGTAACAGTCATATTCTTGCTCACTTTTCCTATCATCTCTGGTGAAAGATCTCACTCTTCCTTTCATAACTCATTTGATTCATAATCACTTGATCACTAAATCCCAGGGCTAGAGCTATCATAGGAAACATTTTTATTCAATTTGTATTATATTTAGATATATCTATATATTTCAATATATTTAGAAATATCTAGAAAGCCAGATATTTCTAAAACTATTTAAAGAATATGTGAGCAGAAAGAATAGCAGGGTCAATGATAAATGAAAAGTTTTCTGTGCAAGAATGAATAAAATGTGAGTCTGTGTGTGTGTTTTCCCAACTGACAAAGCTTCCTAACTACTCATTGGAGAATTCCTGTTGAGGATTTATTTTTAGTAATTTTTCATTTTCCTAATCCTTTCTAATCATTCCACATAAATTTTGTATTTTGTATAAATTATACATAAAACAAATTCTTTAAATAAACATATTACTTTTGTCTAATAAGTGTAGCTCTCACTCAACATTCATAAAAGAAGCTACTTTTTGTAAATGGCAAGCAGTATTACAAAAAGCCACAACTGCTCAAAATGCAGAGAACTAACTATACATTGACAATCTTAATTGATATATCCATGATACATTCCCTATACCTAACTCTCAAGGAATACTATGGAATATTATGGATGAAGAGGCAGAAAGATTATAGTACACAGAGCACTAGTATCCTGCTACTAAATAATGTCTTCCAACATGACTGTAAGGCTGAACTTGTAAAATCTAAGCGATATGGCTGCCTAAAGAAGCCCTGGCAAAGAACAACAACAAATTACAATTTGTATGGAACAGTCTCATAAGACTTCACCCTTGGAAGAAGGTCAATGGGCAAGGCTAAGGCTGGAGAGAAAAAGATAGATAAGTGTGTCCCCTGATAGGTTATTCAATACCAATTCATCAGTCCTAATCACAATACAGATAAATAACACTAATTGAACTCAGCAAGTAGTATAAATAATTATAATTCCTAGTATATAATAATTAAAATAAGGGCCATGAATTTGAGGAGTTGGGGGACACATGCAGGGAGTTGGGAGGAGGAGAGGGAAAGGGCTATTGATATAAACATATCAACTCATTTCATGGAGAACAAAAGGATGTTTTGTTTCCCACCTACATAATTTAGCATCTAATTGAGAATAAGATAGAGGGGTCAGAAAATTCTGTTAATTATAAGATCTATGAAGATCAATTAAAAGATAACATTTGTGTGATCTTCCTTGTATGGTCCCTCAGATGCAAGGATCCATCATTTTTCCTACTTTTTGTATAGGCATTCTGCCTGGCAGCTCTCAAAGTAGATTCTCAAAATAGGCTGTTCAGGGAAGGAGATTTAATCTCCTAGCCCTAGCCAACAAATCAGTAGGGGTCACTTTATAATGCCTTCTTGCCATTGCCTGTGAGTCATAGGCATATACTTTATTTCCAGCATTCCCAACAGTATTAGTTCATATTGTCCTGGTATAAAATTCTATGATATCTTCTTAAAAACAATGTATCTAAAGTTATGGTAACTTGTGATTAAAATGTTCACAGAAATTTTAATTTAATTTTTAAAAATACATATATATATCATACAATCCCTTTTATTATATATTCAACACTATGTATGTATAAGAAACAGTATGTAAAGCAGTGGTGCTATGACTCTTTAGTACAGTTCTTTTTGTCATGGTGCTCTCCAACTATAAAATTATTTTTGTTCATACTTCAGAACTATAACTTCGCTATTATTATAAATTGTAACATAAATATTTTTGAGCTAGAGCTTTTGCAAAGGGGTCACTGCACACAGCTTAAAAACCACTCACCTAAAGCTTTTGTGAAATGTTTATTTATGAGTTCTCTCCTCAAGTATGAGGAAGTATAAATCCCTGTAATCTAAAATATCTTTACAAGTTGTGTATTTCAAAGACCTATTAATAATTCATGAAATTGCAATTAAACATATGCAACATTTAATTATTTTAATTATGTATATGCATGCATTTGATGATAGATGCAAAAGTTTCATAATCTCATAAATTCCCATTATAGGACTTGAAAAGTTTTGATTTAAATATATTTTTATTTTTTAAATTTTAAACCCACTAATGAACCCAGTTTCCTTGATATTTAAACACAAATGGTACAATTGACTTATAGATTATTGCTAATTAAGGGAAATACAGCCTTACCTTACTGTAGAGTGATTCTGACACACCACAAATATTAATTACAATTGTATGTATACAATCTCATAAGAGAAATAAAGTAGAGGAACTGAACCAGGTGAGGTGAAATTTCACACCAGTTGATTACTCGAACAAATAGAGATGCAAAGCTTCAGAGGGAGGATTTGATCCAGCTATAAGCATGCATTGGGGGTTTACTCTTTATGGAAAATAACATTTTGCATGTCTTCTCTGAGCTGACTGTATCTCTTTTTTCCTCTGCGTACAACTTTCAAACTGAAATGATAACCCACTCACTTCAACACCTACTAAAGGAATATTTAATACAAGAAGTTTGATAATATGGGGAGGGTGGATAGTAAAAGAAGCCAGAAATATAAAATTTGAAGTTATATTTAGTTTAATGGTGCCTTAATTGGTCTCCATTATTGATTCTGTGTGATCAAAATGGGGCTTTCATGGTGTTATGTTTAAAACAGATTGATATTTTCCCACTCGTTACTCAGCAGATGTGATTCTCATCTGACTTTACAAATTTTTTCAGTCAAAGAAGAAGAGATAGAAGAGGAAAGTAGACGTACTAAAAATTCCAAGACGGAGAAGTACATAATGTTACATAAAGTAGAGAAAGTAGGATAAAAGCCATGGCTCTACTGCATTTTATGAAGCTAAACAATGATAGTGTTCATGTTACTAGACAAGGTTATAAAAGAGGATGTACTTAGGTAATAGATTGTATGAAGTGGAAGGATGGTATTAAAAAAAGAAACCTTTTTTTTCAAAATCAGACTCTGTAGTTTCAAGTTGAAAGGGCTGTCTTCCTGCTACATGCCTTTTACAACCCTCTGCTTTTCATTACTATTTTTTTCATTTTACAAAGTGAGATAGTATTTAACTTAAAAAGTTTTTGTAATGACAATGGATTGTAATAATATATTTGGTCCTTTAGATGATGCTAATTCAATATCTTGATTATAAATAACACGCTTCTCGGCCTTTTGGCTAAGATCAAGTGTAGTATCTGTTCTTATCAGTTTAATAAATAACACTATAAACTTAGAGTCTTCTTACCATCAGCACAGTCTTACTTATTATTTGCCTTTTGACTCCAATGTATGCCAGACAAAGATTTTATTCTTAGCATCAGATGCCTTCTAAAAGAATATTAAAAAAAAAATTCTGGCCCATTTTCAAGAAGTAGTTATTAACTATATGTACCCTAGGAAGAATTCTACTTGTGAAGCAGATACTTTTATAGCAATAATTTAATGATGTGCATAGAATATTGAAATGGAGATATTATTAATAGGATTGTGAATAAAATAAGGTAAGGAGTGAAAGAGCCCATGCTTACCATGGAAATTACTTTACCACTAAATAAGAAATTATGAATAGTCATGTCTAAATTTTTACATATAAATTCAACTTAAAATACGTTAAGAATTAATGTTTAATAGTTGCTATAATAAATATTAAATTTAATGAATAATCATTAGAAATTAAAAAAGATAAAAATACACAAAAAAGGAAGAATATCTATAGGGAAAAGATGCCTTCCAGAGGAGTGTCTAAAGTGGTATACCTTGGAACAAAAAAAGTGAATTGAGGAACTGTTGAAGAAAAAGTGCAATGTGACCTCTAGTAATTGAGACAGTGTAAAACTTCACATAGAAGATGACATGATCAACTTTGGTTGTCAACTTGGGAGGAGGGTAATTCATTTGAGGAATTGGCTCTAATAGACTGGCCTGTGGGTATAGCTGTAAGGTATTTTATTGATAGTTAATTGATATAGGAGGGTCCGTGCCCTGTAAATGGTATCATTCCTAGGAAGCTGGTCCTAGGCTATATCAGAAAGGAAGCTGAATAAGAGCCTAGAAGCAAGCTGGCAAGTAATTTTTCTCCATGGTTTCTGCTTCAAGCTCCTGCCTCAGGTTCCTTCCATGCTATACTATAACTTGTAAATGTAAATAAACCCTTTTCTCTTCCACGTTGACTTTAGTCGGCTTATTACAGAGACACGGGAGCCAATAGAGCAGAATCCAAATGGTACACATAGACTTGTGGGAAGCTAAGTCACAAAAAACATTTGAGGTCCTACTTATAACTAAGAAGGTATTTATAGTTGATAGTTGTCAGGAAAGAAGTCAGATTTTTTAGAGGTTTATCTCCCAATAAGTTTCCAGTGCAGTATAGACCCTGCATATATGGGCACCATTAACTGGGCTCAGTAAGTTATTAAGAAACATTAAAATGAGAATATTAAGTTGGAGGTAGCATAGTTGAAGGAAATTCAGAAGTGCAAGGTAAAATAAAAAGTAGGTATTGTCAAAATATATTGTGTATTATGAGTATGAACTTCTTGAAACATATATTTAAAAGTAAAAGAAACTGCAATAGCATGTTGGCTGGATTTTGAACATGAAATTCTTTGTGGGTGAGGGAAGAAGGCAGAAAACATCAGATATTTAAGATTTGTATGTTGCGTTAGGAGAGGAATTGATCTCTAGAATGATGAAGAAATAAATCTGGAATTCCTGGGTAGTCTAGCAAAAACTCATGGTACCTTCTGCAAAAAAAAAAAAAAAAAGAGAGTGCAAATGGGAAGAATGAGGATGCAATTTCAAGTGTGTGCACAGAAAAGTTGGGAATGAAAGCAAAGGCGAAGATATGAGGAAAACTTACTGAGACTGGGAGTTCTAGAATGGAAAGAAATGCCATGTCTTTAGCAACAGTGAAATCTCTGTTTCAGAAAGGTAAATTGTTTAGTTTGGGTTTAGTACATCTAAATTAACCAATGGGATATTACTTATGAATAGTTAAAAAAATTTAAGGTCTGCTTGTTGTAAGTTGATAATGCTAAAAACATGAGATGTCAAAATAAATTTACAAAAAGTAAAAAAGTTCTCAATTATTAGTATAACAAAATCAGGTAACATTTATAAATTCTGTATGCATTTAGATGTCCTGTCTTAATTTATTCCCCACAGTGTTGGTATCATTGTCCTACACAAATTGATTTTTAAAGAAGTTAGACATTTGTATCCAATCATGCTGGCAAAGGCTGAAAAAGTAGGTACAATTGTTATTGTCATACTTGTTTTTAGTAATTTATATTTAACTGAAATTCATGTGAAAGTATCCGGTTACAATATAGCAATATCCGAATAAATATGTGTTTATGTGTAATATCCAATACGAATGTTCAGGAACTTTTATTTGATTACATAAACATTTATGCTATTACCTAAATCTCTATATTTTGAACAAGTAAAAATTTGTTGACTCTGATTTTATGTGATCTAAAATAAATAAAATGAATTGATTGATATGAGAAATCTTAAGCAAATATGCAGTTAAATTGCCAGGACTGAGTCTTTAGAGTTAGCATATGTAAATATCTGCATTTAACTAATTGAACCTGAATTTTAAATACAAATATAAGGCTTAAAATCACTAGTTGGACAAACGATGAATACATTTCCATTTAAAAAGAAAAGCATTATTCTGCTTTCATATTGCACTTTTGTAAATTCCCAGAGGGTCAGAAACATAATAATACACCTGTGTTAAGGATTGATTTGTTTATAAGAACAGCTGTCTTTTCTACTGTGCAAATTTGCATCATAAACTTGTGTTTTTTGCAATTTGACTACTTCTCCCACAGATGCTGTTTTTACTGTTTTGCTTCAATTATTTTAACCCTGTGAGCTTCTATTTTATTCTTTGTTACTTAGGTCTATATGTATTACAGGTAAATAAATGGATATATTACACACACATGCAAACATATATATATATATTTACCATGTGTGCTTCAGATATATATGCATGCAAATACAGAAGTAAAAAATTAGTACTTATAGAGGCTGTCTTGCAAATGGGCTTTCTCTGCCTTTTCCTTCGAGATGACCTTCTTCAGCGAGGTCTACTAAAGACTCTAATAAGCTGGTTTCAATACCAGTATGTGGGCAACAGGAGTGTTAATTCAGTGAAGATTATTAGTTTATGCATATTCATTAAATTTGTTTTTATGCAGCCATTCAACTCAGTAAATGGCTTCAGCCAGAAAAGGCTTTAATTAGAGAAATTAATTAGGGTTTGGAAAGGTATGGAGAGATATGTGTGCATTTGGAAGGGGTATTTTTCTCCTTGTGTTAAAAAAAAAAAACAAAAAACACCTGCTGTGGGAAAGCTGGCAATAGAGTTTGCATATATCTGAGATTGTAATAACATAGAATGTCTCAAACCATAAGAGCACAAAAGAGTGGAGGTATATTGTTCAAATAAGCACAACATCTCTGGCATATTAAAGCACACCTTGGCCTTTTCTTCTTGGAATTTATCTTTCTCAGTTCCTTACCAAGATTCAAAATCCACATTGATTCAACAACCCTTAAAGCTACTGGTTGAAATAAAAGTATTCTGTGGAAAGTGTTTCTGTGTCAGTTTGTGATGTGTCTTTCCCCCTCAGTAACCTCCATGATGTCCCTGCCACCAGAAGCCAGAAAGAAGCAGCTGTTCTGAATATGTACAAACAAAAGAAGCTGTTTCTATAGCAACCATAGAACCCTGTGGAAAATCTCTCTTTAACACTAGCCAATCTCTCCTCTTCAAGCCTCACTCTCTTCTTTTTGTGAACCAGCAGACTGTCCTTACACAGGAAAGGCACTTGATGGTTTGAATGCATATAAGGGGCTAGTATGACCACAACTATCATGTCTCTTCCCCAAAGATTTTGAGAAGACTGCAGAAATGTACATTTATAGATTGTTGGTTGCTGGGTGCACTAAATTTCCTTTATTCTCCTACTTTCCCTGAAGAGATAATGATGTTCATTTCACCAATAAATTTTCTATTGATTTTTCTTCATAGCCCATAGTAGGCATACAAGTCAGTGTGAGATGACTCTCAGGGAAACCTGTGAAACATTGCTGATTTGTGAGTTGCAGGTTTCAGGTTTCAAGTGAAAGACGAGACAGATTTGGTCTCACAGACTGATGTATGGTGCTAAATATTTTATGACGGTTGTGGTTTATGGTGAGTGTGTGTGTGTGTGTGTGTGTGTGTGTGTGTGTGTCTGTAGGACAGAAGAAAAAGTCATTTAATCAAATTAAAAACCTATGTTAAAATACTCGTCACAATTTTTTAAATGCATTCAATTTATTCCTATTTTAATATTCTTACAAAGTTGTCTTTAAAATATGTTTTGTGTGTTGATGTTGGGACATGCTTGCTTGTGTTGCACAGCACACATGGAGAGGTCAGAGGATTTTTTTTTTTTTTTGCACTGTTCTTGGAGGTACTGCAATACCAGGTCAATGCATGGAGTGGATGGAACAAGCTCCTATACCAAGTCCTAGTTCCAAAAATCCATTTAATATATTGTTCTTGGATAGAGGACGTATCAGATATTAAACTGATAAGAACAGATACTACACATGTTCTTAGCCAAAAGGACGAAAAGTGATCAGAGGATGGGTTTTAAAAGGTCAAACTTGAGTTGTAAGGTTGAGGGGCTTGGCTGCAAATTTCTTTGCAAGCTAAGCTTTTTTTCCAGTTCATATGTTTCTATAAATTTGTGTGTAGATTGATCTAACAGTTACGTCTAAGATTTTATATGACTTTCTGGTATATAGCTTATAGTTTACAAATTATTCCAACTTGGAAAAGTAGTCTTTAAATCAATAAGTTAAGAAATTAACATTTTAAGCCAGTAATTTAAAACCTAGAAATATTTTACATGCATCTTATCTAATATATTCCAGTAGAAAAATTAGTTATGTATTTTGCTAACAAACACATGTATTGCACATGTCATTGAAATTTGCTTTTCATATATAGAACGCTGCAGGATAGAATTTTATCTTTAGGTTTGTAGATACAAACTATATACATTTTGAGGTTTATCAATATCTAGAATTAGGCTTTCTAAATCACTGATGAAATTGTATAGATTTCTCTATATAAAAAATATAAGTTTGACTAAGAATATCAACACATAGGAAATGGCTTATTATTAAACATAATTAAAATGTTTCATAAATGATCCTGTTAATAAATAAATAGGTATGACTATCAATATGATAAGATAAAAGCCAATAACAGGTCATCTGATTATGAGTTTTGATATGTAATAGATGGATCTTTCCCAATTTGTTTAATCTCTAAACTACATGTAAAAATGTCAGGAATGATAGCACATGCTCAATACCAGCTCTAGGGAGGCAGAGATGGGAATATTCTTAAGATCACAAGATAATCAGTTGAACCTACTTGAGCTCCAGACCAATGAGAGTTTGATATCATGTAAAGGAGAACATATAAGGTTGCTCTTTGACCACCATGTTCATGTTCACATGCATGTACACACACACACACACACATGCACATATATACACAAGTGGCTAATAATGTAAAATAGGTATAATTTTAGTAGCAATGTGTAGCAAAGAAACATCTCTTTACCTTATAATCCAAATGAATGAATTAAATATTAATTTTATAACTAAAATAACCTTAAAACTGTAAGAAAAATGTTCAGAACACTTAAAGAGATTATTTTGCACTGATCAGATTACTAGAGATTCAGTTGAGAGTATGGGAGAGACTCATCTACTGTTGATAAAAATACAAATGACTAAAATATCTGTGAAGGCCAGTTCATGTACAGGATTTGAAACTGCAAATGTACATACCCTTAAAGTGAGTAATTTTATTTCCAAAATTATACTTTGCAGGCACAATTAGATATAGTGAGAAATATAGAAGTTATATAGTTACTCACTGTAGAAAAAGAAATAGAAGTTATGCCTGTGAATATAATATACATAAAATATTTTTATAGCCATATAATGACTTTGCAGGCACAACTAGACATACTGGGAAATACAGAACTTATATAGTTATGCACTGTAGTAAAGAAATAGAAGTTGTGCCTGTGTATATAATATACATAAAATATTTTTATAGCCATACAATGGATTAAGATGCTGTAGTTAATGGGAAGGTCTTCGTAAATCTTTATAAATAGGGAAAAAATCTCAAAGATCAATCTTCAATGTTTTTACAACTACAGAAATACAAAGCATTGAACATTCTATTTTATTCAAAAATTAAGTGTGAGTCTGTGTATTAGAATGTCTAATATAAACATATAAACCCACAGAATACACAAACACACAGGGGAGGAGGAGAAAGAGGAATTATTAGCCACTCTAGACAATTGCCCAATATCTCTAAATTTCTAGCGAAAGAAAATTTATTTTACTATTTTAATATCTCCTGTTTTTACAAATCATCCTTTCAAAAATCAAATGCATATTAAGCAGTCAAAATTTACAACTTTAAAAAAATATTTTATTTAATATCATTGTGTTTGTTTGTGTCTTCATGGATGTGTGCAAGCATGTGTACCACTATGTATACTGTAGAGGTCAGAAGAAAACTTTCAGGGGATGATTCTGCCTTCCCACATTAACATGGGTTCCATGGAATGACCTCAAGTCACTGGGCTTCAGCACCGAGTGCCTCTACTCACTGAGCCATCTTGCCTGCCCCAGTGAATAGATTTCTTAACACTCTTGGTCAGGTATTAAGCAGGATTGCAGACTAAGAATTTGCATAGATGACAGCAGATCAGGCTACAATGACTAGGTAAGGATCTGACTTAAAACATGGCCCCAATGATCCAAATAGTTTGGATCATTACTGGAGAATATATTGACCTCCAGAAAGTTTATAAACCTGTCCTTCAGAGAAGAAAGTGTAATAACAAAAAGATGATAGCAGGACTTGAAGATTTACTAAAGAAATTTCATTTCCAGATATTAGATGAAATTCTACACAAAAGGACTTTCTCACAACTAGAATTTGTTTTATTTGGCTTTACACAAATTGTCTTTTATGCCAAGGTATTGCTTGGCTTTTCATTGATGGGACAAGACAGATTAGGTAGGAATCTGAGGGCAGAAGATTTAGTTGAATTATTTTTTAAAAATAACGCCAGTGTTTCTAATCCAGCATCCAGTGAGGTTGAACATCATGTTCATTCAGTAGGTAAAAGAAGATTTCTCATCTCGTAGCATCCAGGAAACAGAAAGAGTAATACAGAGAGACCAGAGATGAGTTGCACATACATATATCCACCATAAACATCATCCAGCCAGAAAACTTCCTCTAAGAGTTTCCAGTTCCTACAAATAAAGCCATAAAATGTGAATCCTCCAGTGGACAAACTTACTGATTTGATTAGAGAAATCACAGTCAACAATTGGAAGTCTCATGTGTGAGAAAAGCTTGTAATACTTGAGCCTTTGTGGATGTATTTTGTATCTAAAACTATAACAAAGTGAATTGTAGAGGCAAATGTAATACAGTGTCTGGAATAATCAGATCCTACATTTGAGTCCCAGCAGTATGAATAGATCCATTATGTATGCAAAATGTAGATTAATACTTATTGCTAGAAGGATTTTTTTCTCTACCAAGAAAGAAAATTTCAAGTCTGTTTACTTACGTACGCTCTCCCCCATCAGTCATGCATCTCTATTACATGACAGAAAAACAGTACAAATAATTGTATAAAATATTAATTAATAGATAGAAAGTAGGTGATAGGAAAAAGCATGAAACTAGATATTTGATATAAAAGAAAAATGGAGAATTATGTTAGAAGAATATAATAAAATCTACTCAGTTCTTATATTTTTTGACATGTAATCCATTTTTGTTAGATACTGATCCAGTTTCATCAAAGAAAGTAACACTTTTCAATTTCTATCTGTTGTTATCATAACATTTTATAACCACTTTAGTTATCTTCACTTTATTACTTATAGGGATAATTTTCTTGTGTAAAGAATGTAGGCATCTCCAAATGCTATAAAAAATGTTAACCATGAGATAAAAGAACTATGATACATTAGAAATACTACAGTATTTAAAAATATAGAATTCTTTTATTTATGTACATGAATGTTTTGCCTACATGAACATATGTACACCACACCACATTTATTCAGGGCCTAATGAGGCTAGAAGAAGGTGTTGACCCTCTGGATCTACGATTACCAATGATTGTAAGCCATTGTGTGGGTGCTGGGAACAAAACACAGACCTCAGCAAGAACAAGTAGTGCTGAGCGCTTTCTCCTACTCCAGCTCTACAGTATGAAAGAGCTGAATTCACAGAACCACATAATTGTGGTGAAGAATAAAAGGAGACAACTCATCTTACTCAAAATATTCTTACATTTAAACTTAATATCAGAAGTAAAATGAAATAACCTTATCTCTTGATTTATTTATTTTAAAGATAGGGTCTCTATGTACTTCTGAATATCCTGGAACTTTCCAGGTGTACCAAACTTCAAACTCAGAGGTCCACCTACTTCTGCCTCCCAAGTGCTAGAATTACCATGCCTGACAAATGGGATTGTCATGCTGATAGAAAAAGATATTGGGGTATGTACTTTGGAATTTGATCACCTAGAAGCAACAGTTCTCAACCTGTGAGCTGCATTCCCACAGAGGTCACATATCAGATATCGTACATATCAGATATTTACACCATGATTCATAAGAATAGCAAAATTACAGGTGCATTGCAACAATGAAATAATTTTATGGTTGAGATCACCACAAAATAAGAAACCATATAGAAAGGGTCACAGCATTAGGCAGGTTGAGAATCACTGAGGGACCCTGCAATGAGCTACAAATGAAGTATTGACATTTATCACTGTATCTCCTTTCCTTTTCTGCCTCTGAACTTAGGTCTAGCCCAGGCCTCTGTTTTTCTTTGAGATTGTGCCCTGAAGAGTAAAATTATCCCTGAAGTTTGATATTTCTTTAGGGCCCAATTGTATTCTTGCCCCTTTTTTGCCTTCTCCAAGTTACATCAAATAAAATGAAGTCAGCATAAATATTCATGTGAACACGGTGACATTTTAATATATTGTGAATTTCTTTTTATAGCTCCATTTTGTGTTTATATGGTTATATATGTCAAACAATTTAGAAATACAACAGCTTTAAAAATTATGTGAGCTAACCAAAAAATGCTGCCTGAGCTCTTGTTGCTTATTCAAGGTAAATTTATTCTGTCAAGCATAAACTTAATGCATGACCCTTTGTAATATGCTAAAGCATCATGACAAAAAAAAATTTAACTTTTAACTGCATCTATGTTAGATGTTTGTGCTTATATTTGGTGCTTTTAAAATAATTTATGTATTGATATTTTTTCAAATTTATATTTAAGCTATTTTTATTTTCTGTCAGTTTTGACATAGCTATTTTACTTGAGAGAATCTGTGGAGGGAATGATTGATGCTGCTCATAATTCTACTGGGAAAAGTGAATTTATTCTAACCATTTAACAATGTATTCATTGTCTTGTATTTACAAGCAGATTCTGGATGTATTGTACTCTGGACAGTGTATGTTAGAGTTTACCCATGTTATCAGTATTTAGGTTATAAGAATAAAATGATAAATTTTTATACAAAAGGCTGAATAAGCCAGGAGTGCTCCCTTGGAAATGATTTCCTCCTTAATAGTTATATAAAATAGTTCTGCTTTCTGAATATTTATGTTCTTTTAACCATAATATCAAATATTTTGCTGTTGTAGATACTGATGTTTTCTTATTGTAAAATGAGAGCTCCAGAGATGCCTAGTAGTGTAAGGCTTTTAGTTCCTGCCTTGCCGTGTTCTTGTTGAGATTGTCAAGGAACCTTGGGAATCTTTTGGTGTTTGGGAATATTTATTCATTTACTGTATAGAAAATGTTAACAAGAGAAAAAAAGTATTTGGAAACAAACATACTGAAGAAGAAGATTAAAGACAGTATAGGAAATCTATCCTTCACTCAAAGATCAAAGCCCTTACAGACATGCACTTAATGACTACACACATATTCTAAGCATAAGCTATCATTATTAAATTTTTTCCATTGATCCATCATATTACTTGTCACTTTTTTATACAAAGACAAAAGAAGTCTAGATTTTTATCTTAGATAGTATTATCCTAATAGTCACAAGTAGACACTGAGTAAGTGAGTGAGCAAAACAATGAGCTAAATTCGTGTAAAACTTTTGTATAGCAAATACTTTGTTTCCAGGTTAATTCTGTAACAGATGCTCCACATGATTTAAGACATACTCCCACTGTGCTAAAGCCTCTGGCCATATCCTAAACAGCCTTCTAATACCCTACCCTTCCCTGTGCAGGGGTAGGATGTTCATCATCATTGGGAATAAGAAGCTCTCACTTCCAAATTTCTACATGATTTTAAAGTTATCTGTATATTTTAAGAGTTTTTGGAGTGAGGGAGACTCACTGTGTCATGTATAGTAATTTGAAACTTTAGATAATAAAAGTCAGCAGGTACTTGTGACTGAAAACCACTGGTGAGGTGAGCATCACCAAAATGACAAAATTGACATGAGTTTGATAAAATGCTAATTTTCAATACTTAAGGAATAATGATTGGAGAGTGTGAGTATCTTTTCTAAACAATGCACATCACAACAAAGTAAGATATAAGAATTTAAAAAGAAATAAAACATGGCACAGTATTTCTTAAAAAGAAAGAAACATTTGCAGTTCTTGCTTTAGATTCCAACTAGTTTGTCTTGTTTACAAATTGTTGAAGATAAATAAATATCCTGCCCATCTGTCATGGGCTGTACTTATTTTAGCATTAAGTCATTATCTACTGAATACTACACAATTAATTACCATGAAAATATTCAGCCATTTTTTTCACTTAAGGTACTTGTTTATCTCTTTTCAATAAACACTGTGTACAATATTATCATAGGTCGATTCCTATTGTGGGATTATGCTCTTGTATATTGTAAATGTTTGCCTCTCCTACTGGTTTAATAAAATACTGATTGGCCAGAAGATTGACAGGAAGTATGGGCGGGATTACCAGACTATGAAAACTCTGCAAAGAGGAAGGGCAGAGCATAGGTACTAGGGAGACACATAAAAGTGGGATGAGGATGGTGCTCTGAGAAAAGTCAGTAAGCCACATGGCTACTCATGGGTTAATTTAAAAGTAAAAGTTAGCAAGTAATATGACTGAGCCATAAGCCAGACAGTATGTAATCAATATAATCTTTAGTGTGATGATTTGGGACTGCATGTCAAGGCCTCTAGGTTAGAACAGGCAGAAAATTTCTTACTATAGATTCCTTAGGACTTCGCCCCTTTTGGATGTTTTAATAAGCCAGCTTTGGAAATCTAAATCAAAAGCATCAATGACAAAGTTGAGAACAATTAGTGGGGACAAATACTCATTATCATCTCGAACACAGTTACTAATTGGTTTGTAATGGGATAAAATTGTTATAAAATTTTCTAGCTTCAAAAAATTCTAAGAAATTTCCTTGCTTTTTTATTTATATGTGTGGAGCTGGGGCTACACTCTAGGGCATGCCAGGCACATACCTACTACCGTCAACTTACTCCATGTGCTTTCCATTTTGTCTTTCTATTTTGTCTTCCTATTTTGTCTTCTCAACCTAATATTATCAAAATGGACTTGAAATTTTGTACCCTACATCATCAATGATAAATCTAGTATCAGTTGTTTTTGTGTACCCTTACTTTTGATGATATAGAGACCTTAGGACTTCCAAGAATGTTGGTTGCATAGACTGCATTGGTGGTTAACTCATTATGGTCATCTGTAATCTTTAGTGGTTGGCTTCTGGGCAGATCTTGCCTGAAGCTGACTTTCCAACTTTATTCTTTATGGGTCAGACTGGGCTGTTTTCCTGAGAACAATTGATAACCAAAATGCTACCCATCCTCTGGGTACATGACAGTTTTAGCTTCTGTATATGATATAAAATTGTAGCTCCCAGTCATGGACAGAAGAGAAGACAATACAATTTACTGCTGTGACTGGGACCGACATCCACAAATCTTGAGGTCTCTCTTCCCCCTCTTATATATAGTCAATGGAATAATCTTATGAAGACTAAAATTTTCCAAACCAAGGACTAGCTTCTACTAAAGTTAAAAGAAACTTAAACCAGATCCTGAATTGTGTTAACAGGTAATAGAATATGTATTAATTATTTGTTGAAGAAATAAAATGTTCTCATTTGACTATTTGCCAATAAATATTATTCTATAAATTTGTTAAGCTGTAATTGAAATAGCTTTGCATCATCCCTAACTTCCAAAAATTATTCCCTGCTTCCTCCTCCTATTCCCTTGACCTCAAAATGCCTCCCTAACACCATCCTTAAGCTTTTTCTTGTGCATAGCAAATGCTGAGCCATTAGAGCTTAGCTAAAAGGTCATTGAATTTTTACTGCTTGCTTGCTTTCAGATTTTAACAAATTTTCTGTAAAATCTCTATTGTAGAAACTAACCATCACAAAATACATTTATATATATATAAGCATATATATAACATATATAATGTTATAAACAATCTGAGTTTTTAAAAATATATAAACATACTTATGCATATATTTGTATGCATATTTAAATCTATTGCTAATTCCAAATGCTGAAGATCTCCAGTATCTGTGTCCTACTGTTTGTTATCAAAATTCATTTTTATTCTATTTTATTAGCAATCTGTTTCCCAGTAGTAAAGTAATCTAGTTGCTTACACTGAACCCAGGCCAGCCCTCATTATATTTCTGGACTTTAGAGAAAGTTTCTTCCCTAAAATATATTTGTACTGATTTTCTCTTAGCTCCAGGGCAATGTCTCATGTTTACTTAGAACAAATTTTTTAGTTTCCATTTGTTTATTTAGTAAATAATGTCTTAATTAGCATTTCTATTGCTGAGAAGAAACATTCGGACCACAATGGCTCTTATAAAAGAAAAAGATTTAATTGGGATGGCTTACATTTTCAAAAGTTTAGTCTATTATCATCATGTTGTGGCAAAATGGCATGTAGGCAGACATGGTGTTACAGATGGAGCTGAGTGTTCTCCATCTTGTAAGTAACTGGAAGTGGTTTTTCACATTGGGAATGGTTTAAGTATATGAGACCTCACAATCTGCCTCCACAGAGATACACTTCCTCCAGCAAGGCCACACTCCCGAATAGTGTCATTCTTTTTGGTGGCTATTTTCCTTCAAATCACCACACTAAGCTTTAGTATGCTAATGTATAACACCTCCTATGGAAGATATATATATTCATCATCACTATTTCCCATGTTTACTGACAGATATATCTATAAAACCTTCAATTCCCATAGTTATACTGGCTATACCTTTGGTTCTGCCTAACTTCCCAAATATATGAAAATTACTGAAACTAGGACTATCTAGTTAGCTGCATACATACAATTCACAGTTCATAAAAGCGTACCATTTAAAGGTCATGTGGCCAATAAGTGCTCAGCTCGTGGAATTTGTAGCCTGGTTATGGGAGCAGCACGGAAGCTCCTTGGTTCTTCTTTGCTAGAACCAGATACAGATGCCCTCATTACTACCTAGTCAACAAATCGAGGGTCTGATGCCAGGTGTCCCAGGACAACAAGGAAAGTACTTCCAAAGCATTTTTCTAGGGTGTTTGTGAACTCCAGGAAAATGATTATTTTTTATTTTGATAGTATTTATTCTTTTCTTTATCCACATCAATCCCTTGAGCCTCCCACTGCCTTTTCCAATCTATCTCTAGTAGTTCTCTATTCTATTTTTATTTTCATTTTTTACTTTTTTCCCCTTCTTTTATTTCTTCTCTTTCTTTCTTCTTACACTTCCCTCTTTCTTATTTCACATATGAGAGAAACCTAGAATATTCAGTTTTCCGATTCTGGCACATCTATTTTTTTCTGTACTATTCACAATTATCAGGTCATAGAATTAACCTCCATGCCCATCAAAAGATGAATAGATCTGAGATTGTGTGTGTTTGTGTGTGTGTGTGTGTGTGTGTGTGTGAAAACTATTAACAAGGTAAATAGTGGATCCAACATATATATATATGTATGTATATATACATATATACATGTATATATAACTATAAAGACAAAATTTCCAAAACATTGGATCCAATTACAGATCATTATATTAAGGAAATAATCAATTTACAGAATAATTACTTTATTAGCTTAGAAACTTTGAAAACTGAGCTACCTTTATGATTATATAAATTTTGTGGGAATTGAGCAGGAAAATAGCTAACACATAGTAATTTGGGGAATAATGTCTTGATTTTTTTGTTCTTTATTTAAAATATGGAAACATAGCTATAATAGTTCATTCTGCCAGTAGTCTAATTAAGAGTAAACTTTTGTGTAGGAAAAATATATTTAATAGAAGATTTAGGGAACCTGACTGGTTAGTATCTAAAATTGGTTGCCTTTTCAATGTGTGTTGACAGGTTTCTCTGAGAAGCTTTCTTTCAGATACTATTGAATCATGCCTAACATTTAAATCTCTAAACATTGATATTCCCATTTTAATTTTAGCTGGCACCAGAAGGAAATGGTAAAACAGCAGATGATCACCTTGGTAATTTATTCCGCATTCTCTAGCAGCTTTACAGATTGAAATAAAAAATAATAATCTAAAAATGAAAAATGTACAACTAAAATTAAACATGGAAAAATATTCTTGAACCAAGTGATTTTTTTTTCTTTGTAAACTCCCAAATGGTGGAAAGTAAATTTCAAAGTGAAATGTAAACAGGACCTAATTTTAAAACTGCTTATGTTTTGATGACTAATGAGGTTTTCTTTTTTTTTTTTTTTTTTTTTTTTGATTGACTCAAACCACATTAAGTTTTATGATTATTTATCTATGTCAAATAATTACCTGATATTTGCTTTACAATGTACATTTTACAAGCACAAGTTCCACCTTGGAAACATCCTATGTAATAGTTACTATGTAATATATAACTATGTAACAGTTAAATTATTCTTTAAAGTAAGAACTTTAAATGTTTAAATTTTGTGTAGGTATCAGTTGCTGCTGAAAGGAACTGAAATGTAACTTTGCTCAGATGTAGGAGGCAGCTTATTGGAGTAGAGGAAATTCACTGTCATAAGAGGGGTTCTCCAGAACCTCCCTTATCCCTGGAGTGAGCATAATGTTCTGGGAAAGCAAGCAAGCCCACCAAGTGAGTACACTGATGGGGTTTGCATTTGCATCTCTGGCCTACAGGAGAGCTCATCCTCTTTCAGGTATTTTTCTGAGCAAATAGGCCTTTTGTTTAATTCATAACACTGTAATATTGGTTTACATTGAAAAGGCTACTGATTAATGAAACTGATATTTCCTTTTAGTTTATAACTGAGTTTAATGGGTAACTCTGAATTCTTTGCCCTGGAAACCATAATGAGGCTAAATATGAAGCATAGAATTAACAAATGTTGACTTGCTAAGATTAAGATTTCAAATCTTGCTTGACATAGTGGCACATGTTCTTAATCTCAGAATTTAAGAATTGGAAGTACAGGGATCACAAGGTCAAGGCAATTTTGTATTGTACATAGTAATCTTTAAATAGTGAATTTGAGGCCATCCAAGGCTACAAGATTGCCAGTCTTCAAAACAAAGTAAAACAATCCACAAAAATACCCGAATAGATCTGAGTTGATCTTATTTAGCTGCAAGAAAATAAATGGTAGTAAGAATACTGCTCTGGCTATCACACACACATACCACACCACATGTAGCTTCATTTCAGAATTTGACATATAATTGTACCAGGTATAAACTTCTGGCTTCATTTTCCAAAATGCAAGGTGACTCTATGGTTAATAACCCAGACCATAGCATACTTATATTGAATACTTCCCGGAGTCTTTCATCTCTCGTGAAACCTGTGGCTCCATCCATTCATTCTTTTTCTGACTATCCCCTTTACTTTTTCTTATTCCTTCTATGTCATACAGCTTAGACCAACTAGCCCTTGATCAGTTATGACAGCATTCTTGCTCCTTTCCCTGTTTTTACTCTCCTTTTTGTTTAATTCATGTTTTCTGATGAGAATTGACAGGTTTCTTTGGCATCAAATAATATTTGAATAAAATAAATATTAGTGAAGTTACTCATTCTCTTATGTATCGTAACTGTGCTTTTATTTTTTAACTATACTCTTATTCATAAATTCTATAGAATATACTCAGGGTTAGAAATACATGCCATTAATTTGAATGATGTTGATGATTGAATTTCATATTAAAACATAAATACTTATGTATGGGAGGATTTCTACACATGTGTGCCCTTCACTATTTGAAGGTGTAGATATTACATGATCTTGCTAAACTTTTTTACAGAGAAAAATAAAATTAAAAGAGAAAGTATATCAGAATGATCAACCATTCTTGAACACAAAGTCATTCATCTAAAGATATATTCTTAGCAAAGCGTAAGCAGCCTCTTCCAAATCGACTGAAAAATTATAAAAAATGGAGTCCTCCTATTTGTAACATCTCCTCCAAGAGAATAGGTGGAGAGTTAAAGAGTCAGAGCTCAGGCTTTGGTAGATTCTTGTTGACAGATGAGAAAAGAACTATTAACAGGTTATCAAGCACAACAGCGTCATCTGTGACCACATTAACTTCTGCATCCCTTCTGGGTAGAACAAGAACTCCCTATTTCCAGACCCTTTACTCTCTACTGAGATTCTTGCTCATAAATTCAGATCCCAGGAACAACCTGGCTTCAGCTATAACTCCTAACCCATGGAGTGTTTCCACACAACAAACCAAAGAACACTCTGACTTTCAAATACAGAAAAAAACCAGGAATATAAACTGTGTTGGAGAAATTTAAATTTGTTTGTGACCACTTTCTATATCTAAGCAGACTAAATTCAAGAGTAAAAATGTTGTAGGTTTAGATGCATCTAGGGTGATGCAGGGTTATTTTTTATGAATAAAGTCTCATTTTTGTCCATGTATGCCCTTGATCAAACTCCCCCCTCCTGCCCCTTCCAGTCACTCTCTCTTCTCCACATCTCCTTATCTCTTCTCCAGCAAGGACAGGACATCCTAAGGTCCCAAGGTGGCTTAGTTCAGCATCCACTCCAGGCAGATCCACTTTCCTTATCCCAACATTAAGACTGGGTCAGGTGTTCCTCTGGAGGGAATGGACTCCAAGGTGCCAGTGCAAGGTGTTTCATATTCCAAGTTGTTCACTGGTTGTGGCTTGCAGCTTGGGTATGCTTTACTTTTTGTTTAAAGTCCACTAATGTGTGGATACATCCCCTGCTTATCTTTCTGGGTTTGTGATACCTCTCTCAGGAGGATATTCTTCATATCCATCCATTTGCCTCAAATTTTAGAATATCATTTTTTCTTACTGCTGAGTAGTACTCCATTGTGTAGATGTACCACAGTTTGTTAATCCATTCTTCAGTTGAGGGACATCTAGGTTGTTTCCAGGTTCTTGTTAGTATGAATAATGCTGCTATGAACATAGTTGAACTAATGCTTTGGGGATGCGAGTGTGCGTCTTTAGGGTATATGCCTAAGAGTGGTATTGCTGGATCCTTGGGAGATTGATTCCCAGTTTTCTGAGAAACCACCATACAGCATTTCAGAGCAATGGATTGCATGATCCACAGGTAAAACTTCTCAAGTAGAGTAACAAACCTGGGACCTGTAGGCATCTGGAAATGCAAAATATCAACCAAAACACTCCAATTCTGGGACTACACTGGGCTAGATAGAGAACATTATGGAAAGTCTTTTGGGAAGTGATCAACTATTCTTGAAAGCTTTATATTTTTGGATTTGAATACAATGAAACAAAATCTTGATCAGTTCAGAGGGGGAAAGAGAACAGAAGGAAGGAAATCTATTAACATTTTAAATAAAGAACTGAAATAAGTATTTATGTATTATAATATGAAAAGAAACAGATTTTCAAGGATTTTTCATATTTGTGCTCTTTCTATGGACCTATTAGAATTCATAACTTTGCTCTGCCTTGTTCTCATACGTGAAAATTTGAACAAAAATAATTCCATGGTGACACAGTTTTCCATACTTCCACAAAACTAGAGTTAAATTTTAACTGACAGAAACATATAAATCTATATCTTACAATGTAAATTTATCTCCCTATTAACTTTTATAAATGGCTTAATGCATTTTTCTTCATTAGATTAAAGGACAGTAGTATTGTATTGCATTGCATTTTTAATTAATTTGATGTAATATTAGCTAGTAAATGTTTTATAAAAAATTTTAATGTAGGGGCTGGAGAGATGGCTCAGCGGTTAAGAGCATCCTCTGCTCTTCCAGAGGACCCGGGTTCGATTCCCAGCACTCACATGGCAGCTAACAACTGTCTGTAGTTCCAGTTCTAGGCAAACACCAAGGCAAATAAATAAATAAATAAATAAAGTTCTTTTTTAAAAAAAAATCTTAATGTATTTTTATACAGTCTGTGGAATTAATTCTCTGTACTTTATAAACATTTTACTCTTTTTCATATAAAGGATATCTAGTCCTAGTAGTATGTTATTCATTTATAAGCCTACTCACAATTACAAAGCTTTATTTCTTTTTCTGCATAAACTGTGTACCATGACTTAAATAGATACATATTATCTACATTTTGTTTCTTTTCCCCCATTCAGCCCAATTTCACTTTCTTGTTGATATACAGTTTTGTGGTTATCATCCCTGTATATTCCATTTTCTCTGAGGCTTCCCAAAGGCTAATTTCCTGTCACTAATAATTTCTAAAGTTTTTATTTTAATGTCCTTTGTGTTAATGAGTTAAATCCAGAATTACCATGCCTTTTAATTAATCTGATTAACCTTCCTAGGATCACAAATGTCTCCAATGTGTGTTTTAACAGGCAAAGTTCCATTTTGAAAGTCTCTCTGGGTCATTGGTAGGATAACAATTTTTGCTTATTTAAAAGTTTTGCTCATGCCCGCCCTTGAAGTTCTTTCGTGTTCCTTCATGAAGGTTTCCAGTAGACCTGTTCTGGTTTAATTTTATTTTTACTTTTGAGGCACATTTTTTCTATGTAGCTCTGACTGTCCTGAAACTTGCTTTGTATAGAAGGCTGGCCTTGAACTCATCTGATCTGTCTATCTCCGTCTTCTGACTGCCTGGATTAAAGGCATGTGCCAACAGGATCCAGCTTGTTTTACCCCCAATATCATACCATCATCTTCAGATTCTAATAATGTTTTCTTATTTATTTATTAGAATCCATGAAGACATATTATATTTTATTAACTTGCACATTTTGATGTTTCTTCTTGATGTATTTTCTGTTATATATGCTCTGTCTATATACTTCATGCCCAAGTATAATGCAAAGATTTTAGTGGTTGCTCAACCTGAGGCTCTTCTTTTAAATTTATGTATTTATAAAATAAAGTCCTTTTCCCCCCATGTATCCCCTTGTTCTCCCTCCCTTCCCCCTCCCAATCCCTCCTGGTCAGCCTTCAGCCTCCCTCCTCCCCAAACCCCATCCACTCTCCAAAAAGAGCAAGAAGTCCCAAGGTGGATCAGCTCAACATCCACTCCAGGCAGGTCAGATTTCCTCATCCTAATGTCAATACTGGGTTAGGTGTTCCTCTGGAGGGAATGGGCTCCAAAGTGCCAGTCCACACACAGAAGCACAATCTGATCCTTCCTCTCAAGGCTCCACATACTGCCCATGTCAGTGGACAGTTGCCTGTCTTTGGAGGGCCTAGTTACTTTTCTTGAATGTTGCCCAGTGGCTGTTCTTACTTCAGTGATCTCCCCAGAGCTCCTGCCGGCCATCACTGTGGGAATTTTCCTCATAAGCCATATCTTCTTGATTATATAGAGTTTCCTCCCTGCTCTCAGCTGGACCTGGAGCTCAGCCCAGTGCTCTGACATGTATCTCTGCCTCTATCTCTATTCATTGTTGGATGTAGGTTCTGTGAGGGCACTTGGGGTGGCTATTCATTTGATTATAGGGGAAGTTCTGTCTAGGCAACATTTTCACTATTGGTTAGAGACCTAGCTAGGGACTTCCTGTGAGTTCTTGTAGGTTATCCTAGCACCCACTCTTTTTCCAACCCCACATTGGCTTCCTCTATTAAGATCTCCATCTCTTCTTTTTTCTCCCTTTTTATTGCTTACCTCACACAATCATCTCCTCTCATGATTTGTTCCCAAACCCTTTTAGTTGCTGGCCCTTATGCTCCCAATTAGCTAGGAAGTTCCTCTCTATTTTCTCTTCCTAAGGGAATCCCTGGATGTCTTTCTTAAGTTCCTTCTGATCCCAAGTTTTCAGAGGTTGTGGTTTAACTTGAGGCTGTTTTAAAACTTTTCCAAATGTCAGCAGCTATGAAGAATTATTATTTTTAGTTATCACTTTTTTCTTCCTCCCCTTATTTTCCATGGCCATCTTTACGAACTTGATATTTTACGCATTACTTCTAAAACATATAAGATACATTAATACATTAATTTATTGTTATTTCTAGTATACATGTTTCTCTATCATATGAATTTTGAGTGCACACAAATTTTGTGTAGTTTCATTTATTTTGTTTATAAACCTACAAGAGGAACTTATATGGACTATGTGTTTGAAAACAGTTATTGGATGGGTGAATATCTCTCTTAGAAGATGCTTTATTTGGACATGAGTGCTAGAAGAATCTCCTATTGGCCACTTCTGTTTTCCCTGTCTTCACATAGGCATTGTGTATACAATCATGCAAACACTGAGGGAGTCAGTGAGTCTGGAAAGGGGTTCAAAATTACAATCAGTTTAATGCTTAGATCAGCATTATTGGGTCAGTGGGACCATAGGACTGTCTGCTCCTTGCCCAGGGAGGGGATGGGGAGTTGCAGAGAAGAAAAATGACCAGATGTGGTGGGAGGGGGAAGGGACCTTGAATAAGGATATACAGGGATGGAAAAAAAAATTCAGAGGGAAAGATGAACACAAAGAAAATATATGTGTAGCAATCTTATTTGTATTTCCACCCTTGATAAGCCATGCTTATGATTCTTATCCTCTGTATAGTTATTCTTAACTCTTCTGCATTTTAAATTCTTTTTACTGATTTTTTTGATAAATACAAAATAAAGAAGGAAAAAACAAACAAACAAACAAACAAAAAAAAAAAAACAAAATCACAATCGGTCTCATGCTAATGAAAGGATCATTGGCCAGTCTGAAAATATGCAAAACATGAAAACATCTATTTACATGATACTGAGTTTCCTATAAATTCAAAGACTACAGCAAAAGTAGGTAAAGCACATTTTACAGAAGCTACAATAAGACTCTAAGGTATGTGGAATCCTCCAACATGCTACCAGCAGTGCTATCTTCCCAAATTTCCCTGGGAGCTATGAAATGATAATACTACATAGGTATTTGCATTGTTTTCAGTCTGTCTCACAGTCCATGATTGGTGTCTTTGCAAAATTTTTTTGAGTAGCACGGTTTTTAAATTGATTTTCAAACATTGCTATTTCAGGATTCATTATTTGCTTTGATTCTCGTGTACTTCCACCAACATTTTCACCACTCAACTATGCAACAGGCTTTCAAGAAAGGAAGAAATGAAAAGACATAATGAATCATAGTGAAGTTAGACGAAGGTATAAAATACTACATCATTTTGTCTCTTCCCTAGTGAAAGTAGTAGGAGTTAAGAATAATCTCAACTATGGTATAAAATTCATCTTTTAAACATGAATTATGTATGAAGATCATATAATAATTTAAAATTGAACAATGCAGCGGGACACATTAAGCAACTATTTTGTTTGCTTGAATTCCATTATGCATTTTATATTTAAGAAGCCTTTATATGTTGTGATTTTGGTTACCAAGATACTAAATGCCCATGAATTGTAGTCTACTAGATAATATGTTGAATATATCTGCTATTATAGAATGTATATATTTTATTACACAAAATCTTTAAAAAAAACCTACACCAAACCATATGTACAGACATCGCTTCATACAAATCAAGAATTCATAAACATACAATGAGCTTGTTTTCAGCATATCAAGTGGATAGTGAGTATTTTTGAAAACTCCTTGGGAGAAATTCCCAGGAACTAAGGTATTGGGCTCCATCTCTTTTTCTGCCAGTGAATCAAAGGTGTTGTTTCCTTCACTATTATCAGTGTACCCAATGGTTCATAGCTCGTTATCTATCCCCGACTTAGACAAGGCTTCTTCTGAAGAGCCATAGGCTTCCCATACAATTTTGTTAACTGCACAGGGCCTTTGTTGCTATCATATTGTTTAAGATGTCATGTTGCAGCAAATACTTATCCCTTCCCTCAATGGAAATCAACTATACTAAGCTACTAAAAGTTACAAACCTTTGAAAATTCATTTCTTATGATATGTTAGATGGAATTTTCATATATTTATCAGAAATAGAATCTTCCTTTTTTTTTCTTTTGTCTCTGTGCTGACTCTTCTCACTTCCAACTGAGAAGGAAAGCCTACATTTTTTTATGATCAGTGAATAAAGGCTAGATATTTTGAAATATAATGACCAACTAGGAAAATCTAAAATAAATAATCATTGCTAGACTTGCCACTGGTCTCTTCTATTCCCAGCCATGTGGACTTGGCGAACAGGTTGCACTGTTACTATCTAAAATATTATCATAAAAATTCCTGATGCTAATTGGCTTTGTCATCCTTACAACTTTTTTTGTAGAAACCAAGATGAGCCAAGATGGTTTACTGATAACTTGCTTCATTGTAACTGTGTGAATTTATTGGTATTTTATCTGGTTTCTGATTTCCATATCTGCTTGACACTTAACACAAGTCTCATTACAGTTTCAGGACCTTGGTGATTTCATAAAATTAGAGTTTTCAGAAAATCTGGGATGAATTTCAAGTTTGATTTATTATTTTAGGCAGGAACCATGTAAAGCTTGGCAATGTAAGATGAGTTTTGAGTTTGAGGTTTTCTGCTTCATTTAAGCCTGGATCTCAAAGAAAACCTCATGGGATGAGGACTCAGGAACTGAAGCTGGATTCACTATAAATATTACAGGATAAAAATACATTCTGACCTACAACTCAAGTCTTCTTTTATATATTAGCACTTAAAACATTGCTTCTCATATCAGTCATTTTTACAGACTGAGATGACAAACTAAATTTAAAGATTATAAATGCTGCCACAGTTTTACTAAGAATGATTCTTCTAGAAAGCAAAACCATTGATCCTGCTGTTATTAAGCCCATTTCCAAATAATGGTATTTTTTATATTAATTCCATTCTAACTTGAAAATCTAAAAGCAAAATATTATAAAACAATGGAACTAAAGGAAATAATCATCACATGGTTGTCTATAATTATATTCTCATGTGAGAACTAAAACAAACTTTTACTATGGGTGTATAATACAGCAATTATTCTTAGGAAACTAATATTCTGAACTTTTCATTTTTATAAGCAATGCCTTTAATCGCAGCACTTGAGGAGCAGAGGCAGATAGATCTCTGATTCTAAGGCAAGCCTGGTCTACAAATTGTGTTCCTGGACAGCAAGGTTTTTTTCTGCCTCAGAAACACCTGTCTCAAAAAAATAAAAATGATACAGGGAGAGAAGAGTAATCATGTTTATAAGGACTTACATAAAAAGAAACAAAGCACATCATAAAATGGAAATAGAAAGCTTTCCATCAAAAAAAAAGCAATAATGAGCCATTTAATCTGACAGGTGCTTAGAGTTTACATATGTAGGGCTTGAAAATTCTGAATTATCACAAAGTAAGACATTTCAGACATAATAGATTGTGCATCATCATATGTGTTGTGGTGTTTTAAGCAATTTAGTTTGTTGGGAAACTCATTTGTGGAAAGTATTGTTTCTTTAATAATATCTCTTAAGGAAAATCAATAGAGGTCATATTACATTTTACATAAGGCCTGCTGTGTCCAAACTAAAGAAGGTCTCTATGCTGCTTCCTACCATTTATAATGTAAGGTCATTCTTTAAACTGTGTCCTTTTTTCAGTTAGAAAGCTGTTAGAATTGTTTAATTTGTCAAGTTACATGTAGATCCAATGCAGTGGATTAGTGAAAATAATTTGGCCTAAGTATGACAAGTAACAAAGCAGCAAACTGGTACAAGTCATACCCACCCACTCTACTGGAATACTTTTCTCCTTTTCTTTCTGTAAAGTACTGGGGTATATAAATATATATATGTTTAATATATATTTAATATATATTATTGAAAAATTTCTTGTCTGTTGTCTCTGCCTAAAGTGGTCTAGAATTGCACTTGTCAAGTGAAAATTAAGGTATAGAGCCTTGAAAACATATTCCTAAATTTTAGTGTCCTACCACCTTTCAGAAACAAAATACTTTTAAGCATTAAGTCTACTTGGAGATCAAGAAGACAGGTAAACACTAAACTAGTGCTATAATTGCTCCTGAAAAATGTTCAGTTCCTTGTGTGGGATGCAGCCAAAAGGTTAAGCAGGGTCTGAGTACCATGAAGTCTAACACATTTGTGTCTAGAATCACACATTAAAGGGGTAATTAAAAGTTTGGTAAATTAGAACAAAATTGTATGAGCAGAACTTAAATTGTCAGTGTGGAGCTAGTGAGAATATGATGATTAAATTCAGGAGGAACTGGGAATACTTTCCTGGTATGAAGCTTGTTTGCCTGGGGAGAATTTAATTACAGTGAATAAAAAGGAAAATAACCTAAGCAGGGGGGAGAAAAAGAGGTCTTGCTTAGTTTTAGGAGAGTTTATGGAATTAACTCCAATTATATATCTTGGAGAAATTTTCAAAATATTTACAAAATACAATAATAAATCTTATCCGGATTTTATTAATAATTAGCTATTAGAGATCATTTATACCATATTAAGTAAGGTAGACTTTTTTAAGCCCTCCTATGTCAGACTTTTTAATCCCTCTGTAGTTTGAGACATAAAAATTTAGGCATATTTGTCAGGTTTTCTCACAATCTGATAGACAACCAGCTGTGTATGGACTGATTATTGTTTCGATTCTTCACTAATGAATATATCTCACTAATGATTTCTGGGTCCTCCACATTTTGGAGTTGGTGATTCTATGCATTATGCAGATTTTGAAGCAGAAAAAAATGTTTTCTCCATTCCCAAATTTGCCTCCTGATTTTTATTCTTATTAAATCATTTCATCATTTATTTTTAATTTTCTTTAAAAAAAGACACCCTGGTTTGTCTCTTTCATTTATTTCATAGGAAATATTCAGGCTTTTTCTTCTTTTTCTCTTTAGTGATATTTTCATTTAGGAACTGTTTCCTCCAGAGTTCTACTTGAGGAAATACCTTAGTGAATTTTAGGTAGCTGTATAAGACACAATATTTAAAATACTAAAACTGATATGTGAAGGGGTTTTCCCTTGCATTTTTTAGCCATATAATTCTACTTGTCAGTTTAAAAAGACACACATAAGATAGCAAGCAATAAAGTATAAGATAGATTGAAACAAGCAATCTGTAGACCAAAAAGAAGTTCCACTACTTTACAGAAAGAAAAGCATCTCAGTAGAGTAAGTGTGGCATAACCTGTACCAGTTTACTGAAAGCAATGAGTAACATCCCATTTCACCTAATACCTGAGAATATTACTCTTGAGACATTTTAGCTTCACTTACTTTATCTCCTCAGACTGTACTTCTTCCACCCACCTAAAGTAACTGGCACACAGCTCTCAATTTTGCTGAGTACCATGAAAAGGAGAGACTAAAGAATCCATGTCTTTATTACTTTAAATTTTATGTTCTCATCCACAGTGTCAAGTTAACAAAAGCACACTGTATGCATACTATACATAAACACAGAATATCAGTAAGGAATGAAATAAATTAAGTACCATACTGTATAGCATTGTTTGCATTTCTCATCAGGAGTCTAGAACAATTAGCCAATATTGAAATATTTTTGAAGTTTGAATTCTATAAAGAATTTGAGATAACAGATAATAGAGAATTTCTCATAAATTATAGAAAATTGACAAAGCTTCCAGTTACAAAAAGTCCACAGATGTGCTTCTCAGCATTTAAGGACTGATAATTCAAAGCATAGTGGATGATGTTACAGGACCTTAAAATGTATCAGGGGATGGAAATAAAAGGAAAGGCGGGAGAGGAAGAGAACAGCACAGTAACAGAATGAAAGTTTGGCTACATTGAACGCTTCCTAGATGCACTGTCTTTATCTACTGCTTTGTGGCTGTTAAAACGCTATAGAACCTGAGGAGACTGGAGTTTGCCTTCAGATGTGTTCTAGAGCTCAATTTCCATTCCCCCTGAGACATCACCAAAATTCTTTTTAAAAAGTGTAACTCTCATTACTATTTCTGTAGCCTGAGTCTTTCTGTTTAACTAACTGTACTCATGAATCTAAGCTGCAAACTTAGAATCACTTCCTTCAAATCCAGGGAACAGATTGGCATCCCCCATCTCCAACAGGCACTAGCTGGGGTCCAGGTGTCAAGTCTTCTTTTCAGAGTCTCCTGTATTTTGGTGGAGTCATCTGTTCATTGTGACATTTTACTTGCAACATCCATAATTTCTGTACAACGTCTATACCAACAATTGCTCAGCATTCAAAAACTTCATATAATGATCCTGTCTCTTTTGACATTTTGGTGCCACTTCCTGTTTACCCATCCTAATTGTTGACACATGCACACCTATTGACCTGCTGCTAGTTGAACTCCTGAAGTCCTGACACAAGAGAATAGATTTTCCTGAAGCATGATGACCTTTATCCTTGACTGAGTCATTGCTGACCTGGAACACCCCCAGATGCTGACATGCTACTACATGTTTAGCATTTTTTTTATTGTGTCCCCTGGGGAAACTGGTTCATAAACTACTTGCCTTCTCTTGCCTGGGTTAATTGCTGCAGTACAATTAATTTTCTCTGCATATAACATTTTAATACATAAACTCCTATGGAAATCAACAGTGTCTAGCCCTTCTTATCTATGAACTGTTATTCTAATATCCAAATCTCATAGTTTTACCATTTTTATTAAGTGTACATTTTCATACCGTTCAAAATACCTATTGACCTCCTGATATTTTTAGTAGAATTAGTAGGAGAAATAGCTTGGGGCTTGAGACTTTGATCATATGTGGAAGTCAGACTAATGCTATGAATTATCAGGCTCCCCAAAGGACCATGGCCATACCCAAGTACCACAATGCTGGTGTCAGTTTGTGTACCCAAGTACCATAATGCTGGTGTCAGTTTGTGTGAAATACTTATAGATACTGTAGAGAGGACATTCATCTGATATGTCAGTACCATGTAAGATCTAATATGACACATCTCAAAATCTTAGGATCATGCTTCTTGTGAGTTAGTGTGATTTAAACTTACAAGTAGAAAAAACAAACCTACAATATTGTCCTAAGTGAAGAGGTAAAACAGAGTTGGGGTGGTTTAGCTATATGTTCAAGTCAATGTCAAGATGTTTGTAATGCATTTACAAATACGCAGTGGAAATACCCAGAAATGGCATTTGGCAGTTGACTAATGTCTAATTAGTCACTGGACAGTGATACTGGACAGGAATAACATTAGTTGAGAGGTGTTCCTTAGACACTTAACTAAAATTTGTAGCCTAAATGACTCATAGTCAAAAGAGAGAAAATGGATTGTATCATAGTTGGTCAGATGAAAGAAAAGTCAGGGTAAATGAGGGTCAGGGAGAGCATGTAAGAGTTTTTAAGGAGAGGATTTGAAAATGAATATCAAGGTGAAAGCAACTCTATTTATAAAAAATAACCTGGAGAGAGGGGCATGGGTGTCTGGGTACCAAAGAGATGACTTTGATGGACAGATTAAGAGCAGGCATAGGAACTTGGGGGAATCTGAACTCCGGATGAAATATAATGGGAATCCATACCTAGGAACAATATAGAACCAGTTGTGCTGAGAGAGAAACCTTGTGAGGAAGGCGCCTATGCTAATCAATGCCTCTAGGCCAGATCTGAGCATTCATTGAAAAAGATTTTCAGTTATACAAAGGATTAGTTGCTGTAGTGGTAGCATAGGGGTAAGTGCAGATTGGAGCACAGTTTCACTCTAGGGGTCACAAAGTTAGAAAAGAAGCTGTTTTAATTGCTGACATCCTTTTGCTTAACCAATATTGAAGAAGATACCCTCAATTTTACAACCATTTTTAATGCTAACTAATGTTATCCCCATTTTATACTTTAGTCTCAAAAAGGATAAGAAATTTATTAACAGCCAGGCTGGTATCAGAGATAAAGAACAAAGAGGGGTCTGAATTTTATTTTGAGCATTTGTTCATGTGACCTGCTGGCATCTACTCAGTTCCAGTGTTTCCTCTAGGTCTCTTGTTCCCTTAGAGGAACTAGGTCAGATTAGGCAGCATTTAGCACAAAGCTTCCTGGTCCGGATGCCTCCTGACCAGGGTGGAAAGCTTCTGTCAGCAAGTTCTGGAGAATTCTAAATAAATGAGAACCACCAAGGAAACTTATCTTTTGTAAAATGCCAAATTACAGCAATAATCACGTTAATCGTAAGGGCTGTGCTGAAGAGCTTTGACAGACAGGCCTTTTTTCAGTAAGCCAGGGAGGATCATTAGGACTTCAATCACCTGGAGGTTTATATACAAAGAAAGCGGGTCTTTCCAAGTGAGGGCTGATAATAACTCTCTCCCTCTCCCAACCTATTTCTCTCTTGCCCATATTTGTATATATGTGTATATATGTACACAAGCACAGTCAACCTTTTCTCTCTGAGTTTTCAATGGCTGCTGGTAAACTCAAACATGCACGGGGACTATTTGAAACATATTACATCTGCACTAATATGTACAGACGTTTTATGGTCATCATTTATTTTGTGAGTGTGTTTTTGTGTATGTAAAACAACTACTTAAATGACATTTATATTATGTATTATAAGTAAACTGGAAATAACTTAAGCTAGAGAATATGCAAAGGTTACATATAAATAGTAAGCCATTTTATAGATGGAACTTAACTCATCTGCAATCAGTATTGTGTAGGATCTTAGAACAAGTTCCATGTATACATCAGGGAATGACACCATCTAAACCTGTATATGTCATGATTGTTGTCATTGTCATCATCATCATCTGACTATTCTCTAACTCTAAAGGTTAGAATTTCTTAAAAATAATGTCATCGGATGATTATGTCATTTTAGCAATATTGCAATAAAGGTCATTATCTTATTTCAACAATTTCCTGAGATCAAGCCATTGTCATCTTAGGGCTTTGTCTTCTTCACCAGTGGCTGAGAATTCAGTGAATGGTGGTGAAAGAAACTAAAAGATTTTACAATTATCATGAAAAGTTTCTGACATGTTGAAGAATTATATTCTTGTCTCAGTGTTAGAGTTTTTAATCAGTCAATAATATTTGACTTAAATATGATAGAATGATTCTAATAGTCTTATTATCAAATGCTGCCTTTCAGAATCTGCATGTTTTTTGCAGGAAGGATGGTACTTGATGTGTTTTACTTGTCACATATTGACAGCAGAACCTTGACACCTTCCTTCAATCCTTCTGAGAATACTTAGAATCCTCTGGCTTCCATTCTGCCCTTGCAGCCAAGCCTCCCTCCCTCCTCCTTTCTGCTCCACTGATCTCTCTGTACCTTATGCTAGTCATAAGGCTGCTCTCTGTTCTCTGATCTGTGAACAAAATTAGGGGCCTCTCCAAATCTATTAGCATTAAAGTGCCTCTTAAAACTCATAACTCTTTGTCTATGTCTCTGGGTCTCAATGTCACATTAAGCAGAAAGATTGGCTATTACCAATGGGAAGACGAGCTTTCACTTCAAGAAGATCTCAAACTGACTATCCCATTCTTTATGGCTTGGGTTTGGTTATAGAAAGTATAAGACACTTGTCTTTGACCTTTTTTACCAAGCATCAGTCATTCCCACATATGATGTGGGGAAGTTGTGCTAAGTTGGACAGGATATATTCCTTTAGTTCTAGCACTTGGAAGAGCCAGATAGATCTCTCTGAGTTCAAGGCCAGCCTAACAAACACTTGCTTTTCATGTGAAGTTCAAAGTTAACCAGGCCTACATACATATTCAAATACTATCAAAAACAAACAGATGAAAGTCATGGTAGCCTCCTAAAAGTTATATTTTCCAAAAGACTAAAAGCTATTTTATTCAGTAAAAACTGTCTAGATACTTTTACTTGATGGAAAGTAATTTTTTCTAAGTATATTTTATAAAATTTTGAATTAAAATATGATTACATAACCCCTTGGCTTTCCTCTTTCCAACCCCTCCCAAGTCACCTCCCTCTTACTCTTGTATTACGTACCCATTTTCTCCAAAATCGATGGGTTGTTTATTATATTTTTACTAAAAGAATGCCTCCAAGAAGTGGAAGAAAAATTTTAAGTGTCAGAGAATCATTCAGTCTGCTGTTAGATTCTGTTAGATTTTTTCTAGAAATAACAAAGAAGCTACATCCATGATATATCAGTAATATGACTGCCTACATAAGGCCTAAAGAATGAGTGCAACAATATTAACATAAAAGGGGAAAACTTACTGGGTCTCACTTCTGGACAAAAAACTACAAACAACTAATGACTGTTAAGAGAGGGATAATTAGCCTCTCCCAAAGAGGATTATCCTAGTGGGTTGATACAAAGTGGTCATTTGAAATCATATACATACAAGGGACACTAAACAGGTCCACAAAATAATTTCAAAGTTCCTACTCCCTGATCTATTGATGTCAAGATATAAATCTTTATGGACATAGATATGGACTTCCTGTTTTGTTAAGAAGTTGGTCAAATGGTTTCAATACAGTTTAAACTGATAAAATTGTAGGTATTCTGTAAAACCTCTTTTTTTCCCCCTCACATGATGCGGAATGAGGTATATCCTTTTATGCACTTAGATCTGTAAATAATATTTTTGTCCTAGATGTCTAGCTGTAGCAATATCTTTGGACTGTGAAAAGCTGTACTCACACTATAGTTTTCCTAGTTGACAATAGCTCAGAAGCAGAACAAGAATCCTTTGGGGAAAATACTAATCGCCATTCATCATGAGGATCTGCAATGGTGATAATTAAAAGGTGGGTGAAAGGAGACTTCCTACAGAGTCTCCTGGGGCTGGTCTTTAACTTGTCCTCTTTGCCTTTGGAAAGCTCTATGCACCCATACTGTTTATATTATGAGGGTGCTTCTCCATGCTCCAAGTGTATCTAACTTGATTCTCCAACTCCCATTTTTCTTTCTGGGACCTCAGTTACCTCACAAATTACTGTAATTTTTATTATTGGAAAAGATTGCTCCCCCACCCCTACCCCGTGATGAGTGAGCTGTTTAAATGTCCCTTAGCCACAAATGGATCATTTATCTTCTGGGTAACTTCCAAGTCTCAGCATTCTCAATCTCTATCGTATGTCTTCTTTACTGAATAAAAACAAGTCACCTTGAGCCATTCGTTGCATAGAATACTCAACCTTAAAGTTATGTTTTGTTGCAAGTCATACACTTTAGGCTTTAATAAAGAAGTATAAAACAGATTGGCTACCAAAAGCTTAGAGTTCGTGCAATGGATTATGTTAGAAGTAAAATTAATTTTTAGCAGTGATTTCCATTTTATTTATGGATCCATTCAATGCATTCAAGCTACTCTCATTTTTACCTGGGTTTCTTTCAATATGAGGTCCCTTCTTTATTTGAACTATGATAACGGCCCTACGGAACAAAAGTAAAAGTGGGACCTCACTTTCCACTATTTGTTAGCATCAGCCAATAGAGTATGCACTCATTTGTATTACTATTATTAATTTTTTAATTATTAACCAATATCTCTAGCATCAAAAAAATTTTTTTCATCAGTAAGTCACTGGTCCACAGAATCATCTGCAGTTCCCATGTGTCTTTACCCTGAGAACTTTCAACTCTACTGGCCTTTTCTGAGCTCTTGTAGGTTCTCTCAACTACAATGGGCACAAAATGCATAGTAGGCTGTCTACCAAGCTTTACCTGTGCATGTATGTTATAGCCATTTCTTTTCATTTCATGCTTTATTTGTTAGAAGGCTTACCATTTCTCAAGTTATTCACTTTTACATCTCCAGATACCAGACTTAGGAGCAAAGTTGGCCACCACTTCACTAACAATTCCCACACCACTCCCCACCACCTTGATACACATGAATATTTATTTGTCAAATTAAAAATTGTTATCAAGCAAAAGCATTGCTAATTAGTCATATTTTTATGATTCTGTCTTCTGCTATGCATTTGTGCATTGAATTGCACCTGGTTTTGGATATTTAAAATTAATGGCTTTATAATAGAGAACAAACCAAATAAATTACACTTCAATTCTATATATTGTGAGTTTTAAAAGTCCAATTTTAAACTGAAAGTGCTCAATTTCTCTCTAAGCAAACTGTCCCGTGGGTAGCCTGCCATATGCCCACCTTAAACAGAAGGTAGGACATTTATCATAGGAGGGATCACAGGGGAAAGAAGTATTTGTTTATTTCAGAGATTGCCATATCTCCCAGGAAAACACCTTTAATCATCAACGGTCATAATCTAATAATAAAGGATGTCACTTTAATTTTAAAACTTTATTTAGGAATAATAAGAAGCATGAAGAAAAAAAGTTTCTATTCATCACAATTTTTTATGTCCAAAGAGGAAAAACAATGAAATCTAATCATGAGATGTCTCAGATCCAACTTAGATATTCAGTGTTATTATAAGGAACTTTTAAATAAGACATTCTAGGATCCTTATTTCAATAATGTACTGAGCATATCCAAAAGTAACATCCATTAAAATATATGTGTATGCGTGTATATTTTCAGAAATTTTATAAATAAATATTTTAAAATAACATGTATGCACACTTCTAAGGCAAACGCTTGAGTCACCTTTTTCTTTTTTGAAAAGAAAAAAATCTACAGTAGGGAGAACACATCTTGATATTGGGTGTTTTAATAGAAACAAACTATAGAAAACACTTAGTTCATGGTAAGACTTCAGTTTTCATGATGGTAAAGGAAAGAAGAGACCTTTAAAACTTCTGGGTAACAGATGAACCCTTGGAGTATGGCACTTCCCTTTCAGATAGTAAAATGCATTTAGGTCTGCTAGATCAAAAACTCAGCTGGTGGAGAGTGGCAGGAGGGTGCTGTGATGTTTGACAGCTAGAATGGCCGGAAGAACTAAAAGACTACATGAATTAGGTCAGAATTAATTATTCTGTGACAGAAAATGACACATTGATGCATCCCAGGAGCAACTATTTAAGTTTTGCTCATGGTATATACAAACCCAAGTCTATTTCAGCTCTCCTATATATCGTCTTTGTTCGGGGTCTAGATCTAAGACAAGAGCTCTCACTTATAGAAATCCTGATCTTCTACTGGCTAAGGGACAAATACAGAAGGCAGAGCCAAGATTTTTCTTGGTCATGGTGTGTGTCTCAGTTCAGTGGCCAAAGCAAATTATGAGGTCAAGCCTAATAATAATGAGTTGGGGAGATATATGTTCAGAAGGGAGAATTAATGGGCATTTTGGACAATGACATAATCTATAGCACAGTGGGGAAGAAAGTACACATTTAAAGGCAAAATGTGAATAATTGAGAAATCTGGGAAAAATGAACTATTGACTCATCAGAGAGAGTATATGATTTCATGCAGAGTTGGAAATTTACTGGCCAAGATATTTTTGTCAAAAATATCTGAGGGCTGAACCATTGTTGACTTCCAATAGGCAACTCTGGCTCCTGGACAGGTCTTGGAGCCCAAGATTTTTTTTAAATTATATGTAGGATAATATATCAGGATTAAATAAATAATGTTCATGTTTTTAATTTACCAGATTTCTCAATGACAACAAACAATACATATATAGAAAACAGTGTGATGCTCTAGTTGGGGCACAAACTGACTCAATGACCCTAAGTTTTGTGAGCAAAATTGGTGGTGCACACACAGATCCCCGCTTTATGCTGAATTTTCATGCCTAATATCTGTATATAAAATACCATAATGAATGTCAAGATGTTTTGTGGATTTCTTTATCATGTCAAGTTTTTGAACCATCACCAGAATCCTTTGAGGTACATGCTAAGAGTTATGCTTTTCTAGTTACAAGTAATGATAGTAGTGTTCAAGCAAACAGAGCCATTTCTGTCTATACATTTTTATGTATGCTGGGGGAGAGGATTCCTTGAAAGTTAATATAGGTTAGATTCACGTTAACTTCACCTATGTTTCCCACACTGCAAATAATGGGAATTATTTTTTTTTAGGTGGGAGATATTTATCATTCTAATGTCCATCAGATTCTATAAATTGTTTTCTCTGGTATTTTGAATCTTAAGAAACACTTCTACGTCAAGTTGTAATAAATGTCAATAACCCTAGTACTCAAGAACCCAGGGCAGGAAAAGTACCATGTATAAAACCAGACAGGTCTACATAGCAAGCTCCAAGCCAGCTTAGGCATCATCCACAGCAAGACATTATTAAAAAGAAAACATTTTTTCCTATGAGGCATTTTGTTGTTGTTATTTTAAAAAGAACCCTAAAAAAAGACATCCATGGATCACCCTGGGAATAGGAAATAAATAAGATCCCCTGAATAAATTGGGAGCATGTAGATAGGGAGTTAAGGAGAGGTGGGAAGAGAACAGAATGATTGAGGTGGGGGGTGGGGCATAGAGGAAAAGCAAATGTATGTAGATAGAGACAGCCATTTGAGGGTTAGGGAGAAAACTGGTTCTAGAGAAAATCACAGAAACCCACAAGGATGACCTCAGCTAAAACTCTAAGCAATAGCAAAGAGGGTGCCTGACCTGGCTTTCCCCAGTAATCAAATTGATGACCACCCTAATTGCCATTATAAGACCTTCAACCAGCCGCTGATGGAAGCAGATGCAGAGATTTAGAGCTAAGCACTGGGCCAACCTCCCTAACCACATGAGAGGGAAGAGGGATTATATGCGCAAAGAGGCCATGATTATAATGGGAAAACCCACAGAGAACTTAATTGAGTTACTGGTAAGCTCACTGATTCTGAAACAACAGCTGGAGAACCTGCATGGGAAAAACTAGGCCCTCTGAATGTGGATGACAGTTGTGTGGCTTGGACAGTTTATGGCTTTGCAGTGGGACCAGGATTTGTTCCTAGTTGCATGAACTGGCATTTTTAGAGCCTAGTCCCTATAGAGGGATGCCATGCTTAGCCTTAATATGGTAGTATTGGAGAGGACTAGTTGGTCTTACTTTTACATGAAATCCCAGACATTGTTGACTCCCTATGGGAGGCCTTATTATCTCTGAAGAGTGAATGTGGTGTGTGTGTGGGGGGGGGGGTGAGTAGGAGGAGGGGAGGAAGCAGGAACTGTGGTTGATATATAAAATGATAAGAAACTTTTCAATAAAACAATGTAATGTTTTTGTTTAGACTTTGTAGTAAAATTTCACATCTGTCAATAATGTTCTGCAATTTGATTTTGTGGAAGGAGACAGAGTCTGATCTAGCTTACTTTGCTAGTCTGTATTCAACACTCTGGTGCTTTTTAGAATTTGTTTGATTGTGTTCATGAATGACGCTGTACTTTTACATGACTGGGGAATATTTTTAACACTTTTAAGCCTTTGTCATGTGGGTGAATTAGTGAGATTCTCTCCTTATTTCTAGCTTTAGGGAAGACTGGGGAAATTGTCAAGAAAACCACCTGGTCATAACTGGTATCTTTTGGGTGACACATTACTTGAAGAAAGAGCAATATCTCTCAACATACAAGTTCAGTGTTTTAATTATTAGTTATTTATGATTTGACTTATTCTTTCATTGACATATGCAATTAATGAATTTTATTGTGTCTCAATTCAAACATGTTTGAAAGTGCAAAGAAATTAATACTTTCATTATTATTAAGAAACATTGCTTACTTTTTTAAAAACAAAGAAATAGAATCATGGCAATGCTTTGGTTTGAAAAACTACATTATTATAGACATACATGCTGAAATATATAAAAATAAAAAATTATATAGAATTTTCTATAAAATAGTATGATGCTTAGAGAATATGCATGAAAATGTAAAAGGAATATTACTTATAACTTGAAAATCCTATGAACTTAGTACTGGTACCTGGGTTGTTTGGACTCTTTGTTTTATGGATAGATATACTAGACTTTTTTCATAATTAACAAGTTTTATAGTAAAACAATGTAATTAAACTTTAGATGATATAAAATCCCTTTAATGAAAAGGTACCATTAAAATTGTTGGGCATATTTTTATTTTATTTTTCAGACTATTCGTGGTGACCTTGTGATCAATTAATATTTTAGAAACAAATTCTGCCTGTCCCCCAAAAATCATTTATAAAAATATAAGCAAAGTGGCAATAAGCTATCATCTCTAAATCTGAAAACAATTGGAAATTTTTAAGTTAAGATCTAAATAGCAATGTGATTTCACTTAAGCCTCTCAGTTTTTTACAGTGAGAAGCATCAGTTAACATAGAGCTAAGGCATAGAAATGGATATTACCAAACATGAGTTTGGATTTGTGTTAACCAAGTTTAAATTTGTAAGTTAATATTATTGTATTATGAAAAAAATCCTCTAATCTAAATACAATTGAAATGAGAGCATCATTGTTATGGCTAAAATTGGACATATGAACTTTCTTTTTCAAATTACAGAAATGATCACCAGCAAACAATTGGCTATTGTGATGTTAGTTTTTCCGAAAATAAAACACACTTAGTGAGTCAGGAAATAAAACATAATTTTCAGAAATTTTTTTCATGATATACTCTAAGTGACCTTCTTCTTGGAAAAGTTCATTTCTATAGTATATATTTCATATTTGTCTTTAGGGCTACATAATACCTGCATACTAGGTTTAATTATGCTAATAAATCAACCTAATTAATGATCTCTATGCAAATATATTAGACAGGCTGAATTTCTGATGCTCAAACTGATGTAGCTTAATTCTTCAACTTTGGTTACTTTATCTAACTGGTTTTCTATATGCACATTTCAAGCTGTTTTCTTAGAATTTTTTTTATTCTAATTTACCAAGTATAGAGTCCATCAGGTACCTGGATTTAAAACTGCATCAGTGGGGTCTTGGTTATGATTATAAAAGTCATGGCTTTGGTCTCAGAGCTAGTGTGTTCTTTATATTCCTTCACATATACGGATAATACATATCAGTGGGCTTCAGGGTAATAGTTTGTTAAGGACAATTAATAGGTGCTGATCATATCTCAATAATAATTAAGTTCAAATTATTACAGTATAGAAAACTTTAGAATAATCTTCCAATCTAAATATAACTGAAATTAGAGAGACATTTTTATGGCTAACATTGGACATACAAACTTTTCAAATTATGGAAATACAATTTTTTTTACTTTTGTTAATCCTTTATTTATATAGAGCGACAGAGGGACTCATATTGATCTTTTCAGGAATTACTATTTTTGTGGGAAAGACTAATAAAAAGAGTGTATGAAGAACTCAAAACAATAACAAAATAATAATACAAATTTAAATTGAAAGTTCATCAGAAAATTAGATAAATATATTGAAGATTTAACAAAATTAGTCTGGAATATCAGAGAACAGAGCCGTCTCTTCCCCCATTTTTGGTTGCTGTTTTGTTTTGATTTGATTTGTTTGTTTGTTTGTTTGCTTATCTGTCTGTCTGTTTATTTGAGACAAGGTTTTCTGTATAACAGTCATGACTGTACTGGAACTTGCTTTGTAAATCAGGCTGGCTTCCAATTCACAAGTGCTGAGACTAACTGTGTGTGCCATCATTGCCTGGTAATGGGATTAAAGGTGTGGATCACCACTCCCTGACCTTCATGACTTAGCTGTAGATGATTCTGTCCACACTAATTTTATTAAATATTCAAAATATCACAACAGTGAATGGTCAAAATGGCTATAATTTTATTTTTAATGTGTTTCATCATGCTAAATCAAGATATTCTTCAACATTAATTTAATACCCCTTTTTTTCTACCTTTCCTTCCTTCTGTTCTTCTTTACTTTCCTCTGTCTCTAGTTAACTGTTTTGTTCCTTCTTTTAACTTTCTTTACTCCATGGACTCAAGATAGACACATGCCTAATCACTGAACTTTTTAAATCATATTTTTATAACTTATATTTAAGCTTTGAGATTTATGACTAGCCATTGTAAAAGAAATCTATGTATAAATTCACTAAAATTCATATCTGTAATATGTTAATATATATAAAAATAGTACAAGTAATTCAATTTTATTAGATATGGTAGCATTGCTAGTAGATTAAAGTTAATATTAACAAAATAATATTCTTAGATTGTGGAATTTAAAAAGATGATATGTTATTTAATAGTTGTTAATAAAGCTTATAAAACTGAATTTGTCTAACAGAGAATTCTCGAGATCTATTTGGAAAAATATTAAAATAAACTGTAAAGGTATTAAAAAAATTCTTAAAAATATGGAGAGGTTTTCTTTCATTTTGAATAGGGCATTTCTAATAAAAATGATATAAACTTTGATCAAATCTATAAATACAGCCAATGGTGCACTGGTTTCTGAGTTGAAATTCTGTGGGAATTTTCTTTTTCATTTGATAAATACTTAAAGTTTATAAAGAAGAATAAAGGTTTTTGTTTTGCTAGATTTACTATGGAAACCAAGAACAATGAGGAGTAATTGATTTATTACATTTTAAAAATTATTTTAATACCACAATAACAAAAATAGTGGCCTAGTGACAGACAGAGACTTACAACAATGAACACAGTAAGGGACATAGAGATAATCTCAGGTACACACAAACATTGAACATGAGACAACAGGGAATACAAATTACTTTGTATACACACTTTCTAAAATCTATATTTCTACAGAAAGAGTAACAAAGTTTTGTAAAACAGTTATGTTTACTCCAAGATGCTCATAAGTGAAACATCTATTTGTTATAATTCATTTAGTATCATTTTTACCTTCGGTGTTGCTTTGGTACTAGGGTAGATAAAGACTTACCTCATTCAATTCCATAGTTATCTAGCTTTATGGCTGGGATTATAAGGACCTTACAGAGTGAGTGACATCATTTACTACACTCCAGTTTTAGAATTACTCAAAGTAAGACTTTTCTGTTTTAATATTTTATTAATTCTTTGATAATTTTATACTTGTATTATGATTATATTCTCCAAACTACTCCCCCTAAGCCCACTGACACCTCTTTGCCCCAACTCTGTGTATTTGTTTCTTTTTTATTTTAATTAATAACCTACAAATTCCAATTTGGTCATCCCACAGAGTCCTGGAGATAGAGTAATCTACAAAAGATGGTTAGCCTACTAGGAGCCACACTCTAAGAAAATGGATTTACCTTCCCCCAGAAAGCATCAACTATCCATCAAGCCACTGCTAAGCTAGATTTTTGAGGTTATTGTCTCTGTAAGAAAAAAATAGTGATCATTTCATTTTAAAATAATAGTTCACTGGTTTATGCCATTTTCCTTTATACAGTTTAAATATTTTGAGATGGAGAACAATTACCCCTAGATTTTAAAGTTTGTGCCCATATGTTCATTACACTTTTGAAAGTTCTTTCTGAGAACCAGCGCTTGCCTATGGTTTTTATGAATGTCATTTATTTGTAATCATCTTTTGTAAAGCTATATAAAGAATGACATTTTCACAGACAATAGTTGCAGAAATACAGATCCCTTTGACTCCAGTGTGAGTATGCAAGTGAGAACATATGACTCCTGATAAGAATTACTTTGATGAAGATGTAGGTTCATTGTTGAGGTCCAGTCTCTAGCTGACCTCAGGACAACAACAACTTAAATTCAGTTGACAAAATCAAAAACTTTTGATATTTTACTGTCATCATTTATATTATAGTAGTATGTAGAATGTAATTGAATATATACACAAGTTAAGGCTCTGCTATAGATTATGGTAAAGGTCAACATGCAGAGAACTTCCCAAAGAATGCTTACATATGGAGAGAAGTGTTGCAAACCAGGTTGTTAAAGTACAGTGACCTTGTGTATCTTAGCATTCTTATTTGTGTGCTTCTTTATTTTATTTTACTAAACTTAAGGTGTTGATTGAGAATAGAGAACAATTTGAGATTGTGAGTAGGCTGGAGTCATCTTTTAGTATTTGGTATGTGGCCCACATATTCCTATTTAAAAACAAAGTTGCAAAGATTAGGGGTTTTACTCCATCTGTTTAAAAGTGCTATTTGCATAGACAGGGATTTCTTCTATATTATAAAAAAATGATTCTTTCTGAAGTGTGACAAAGCCCTTTTTCCTCTCTAAGAAATTAGAAATGTATTGTGGATATTGAAAATAAAGGAACAAAAGGCCACTTTTTTATTATGAATAAAAGTCATATTATTTTACCTATACCTCCTCTTATTCAGACTCTCTTCCCCTTCCCGCTCCTCGCAGTCACTCACTCTTCTCTCCATCACTTTATCTCCTCTCCAGCAAGGGCAGGAGGTCCCAAGGTAGCTTAGTTCAGCATCCACTCTAGGCAGATCCACTTTCCTCACCCAAACATCAAGACGGAGTCAGGTGTTTCTCTGGAAGAAATGGAGTCCAAGGTGTTTCAAATCCCAGGGTGTTCAGTGATTGTGGTTTGCAGTTAGGAGATGCTTAGCTTTTTGTTTAAAGTCCACTAATAAGTAAATACCTCCCTTGCTTATTTTCTGGGTTTGTGATACCTCGCTCAGGAGGATATTATCCAAATCCATCCATTTGCCTGAGAACTTTGGTATATCATTTTTTCTTACTGCTGAGTAGTACTTCAATGTGTAGATGTACCACAGTTTGCTAATCCATTCTTCAGTTGAGGGGCATCTAGGTTGTTTCCAGGTTCTTGCTATTACAAATAATGTCTCTATGAGCATAGTTGAGCTAATGCCTTTGGAGTGTGAATGTGCATCTTTAGGGTATATGCACAGTAGATGTATTGATGGATCTTTGGGGAGATTGATTTCCAGTTTTCTGAGAAACTGCCATACTACACTCCAAAGTGGCTGAACAAGCTTACACTCCCACCAACAATGGAGGAGGATTCTCCTTGCTCTGCAACCTATCCAGCATAGGCTGTGATCTGTGTCTTTTATCTTAGCCAATCTGACAGGTGTAAGGTGGTATCTCAAAGTTGTTTTGATTTGTATTTCTCTGATGCCTAAAGATGTTAAGCACTTTTCAAGTGTGTTTCAGCCATTTGTAATTCTTCTGCTGAGAATTCCCTTTTTAGTTCTGAACCTCATTTTTTCAATTGGGTTATTCAAGGTTTTGGACTCTAGTTTCTTGAGTTCTCTATATCTTTTAGAGATCAGTCCTCTATCACTTGTACGGTTGGTGAAAATCTTTTCCCATTCTGTAGGCTGTCTTTTTGTCTTGTGGACTGTATCTTTGGCTTTACAGGAGATTCTCAGTTTCAAGAGGTCCCACTTATTGATTGTTGTTCTTAGTGTTTGTGCCCCTGGTGTTATATTTAGGAAGTGGTCACCTGTGCCAATTCGTTGGATGGTATTTCCCACTTTCTTTTCTATCAGGTTTTATGTGGCTGGGTTCATGTTGAGATCTTTGATCCACTTGGATTTGAGTTTTGTGCAGGGTGGTAGGCTTGAATCTATTTGCAGTTTTCTGCATACTACCATCCAGCTATGCCAACATCATTTGTTAAATGTACTGTCTTTTTTCCATTGGATATTTTGGGCCTCTTTGTCAAAGATCAGGTGTTCATATGTTTTTGAGGTAATGTCTGGATCCTCAATTCTATTTCATTGATCCACAAGTCTGTTTTTATGCCAGGACCAGGCTGTTTTTATTATTGTAGCTCTATAGTAAAACTTGAAGTCAGGGACGGTGATGCCTCCTGAGGTTCTTTTGTTGAGCAAAATTTTTTGGCAATCCTGGCTTTCCTGTTATTCCAGATGAAATTGAGCATTGTTCTTTCAAGGTCCAAAAAATATTATGCTGAGATTTTAATGGGCAGTGCATTGAATCTGTAGATTACTTTTGGTAGAATTGCCATTTTTACTATGTTGATCCTACCTAAACATGAAGATGGGAGAGCTTTCCATTTTCTGATATCCTATTCAAATCCTTTCTTCAGTGATTTAAAATTTTTGTCAAATAGATCTGTTACTTCTTTGGTTATAGTTACTGCAAGGTATTTAATACTATTTGCAGCTATTATAAAGGGTGATGTTTCCCTTATTTCTTTTTCAGCACTTTTATCTTTTGTGTATAGGAGGGCTACTGATTTCTTTGAGTTAATCTTGTATCCTGCTACATTGCTGAAGGAGTTTATCAGCTGTAGAAGTTCCCTGGTAGAATTTTGTGTGTCACTTATATATACAATCATATCATCTGCAAATACAGATAGTTTCATTTCTCCTTTTCCAATTTGTATCTACTTAATCTCTCTTTGTTCTTTAAAAATTCAATGCAATCCCACCTAAACCAGGAACTAGAAAAGTCTTCTCATAATTTCTCATAATTTCCTTCGTTTTTAAAATTATTTATTGGCTTCTTTATTTTCAGCAATTTGACATTGCAATCTTTTTATAATGCACGTTAGAGCTTACAGAATTTCATTCATGAAAATCAAGCAAAAATACTATGCAGCTTATGTAGTCAACATGTATGCAACTGAAAATAACTTGCATTACTCTGCCATGTTATATGCCGGCTTATTGTGCTTTCCTGAAACAGTAACTATAAATATTTACTCTGTAAGACATTTTCTACATCCTGTGAAATACTTAGTTTTCACCAGTACTCTGAATAAAAACAGTTAGCATGAAAAATATGATAGAGATCAGTCTTCCATTCACGTTGGCATCAATATAACCTGAGGCATAATGAAGCTCGAGGGATGGTTCAGTGGCTAAGAAATATCCTCTGTTCTTCCAGAAAACCTGAGTTACTTTCCTAGAACTCACATAAGGTGACTCAAAACTGATTATTTTTCCCACTCCTGGAAATCCACCATTCCCATTAGACCACCAGAGACACTCATACAAGGTGTACATTCAGTCATAGACATCCACATATACACCGATAAAATTAAAATAAATATTTTAGAGAATAAATAGCATCTGGTGGTCTGGCTGGAATTTTCAGCTATCACATACCTAACTGAGAAAGGAGGTATTTCTCTTGTGCGCTCTCCTGCACAGGAAGGAAAGGATCACTGTATTGGAACACAGCTGGGAGAGCTTGGCCCAAATTCTTTTCTGATTGTTTTAAAAAGTAACCCAGAGGCAGGAAGATGCAGAATCAAAAATACCTGAAATTACAGGATTCAAAGAAGCTGGAGGGATAAACACTTCATTTTACATTCTGTATATATTCTTGTATAAAATGAACTGATGTATTTTAAACATAAATCAAGTGTGTCCTAATAGAAAAAAACAATGCGTGTATTTTTCCGTTTAAATCATTTCACTTTTGCTGTGTCATTCAAAATACATCTTGGTCTCATTTAGAAAGTTATTCCAGAGACACTTGGTAAGCGACCTGTGAAAAGGAGAGTTTTACAAGTGTCCACTCACATTAACTTTTGATTAAACATTTATAAGGGTTTCTTTGTCTCTTTCCAATCTCTGCAGTGGGCTGTAAATGGCTTCCTTCTATCTCCAAATCTAACTCCTCTGACAACTGGATACAGTGTATCCATTATATACTATAAAACATATCTGTTACAGAATATATTAAAATTCAATTATCACAAGATTTGAAAAACTTGAATGTTGAGTATTCCAGAATTACTGTTTGGACAATGACATACTGAAGTGAGTGTCTCATTTACCTGTAGGTGGAGTTTGAGTTGGAAACACTACCTGAGAGTCCCAGATTAGAATAACAAAAAGCCACATTGTTCCTTTATGTACTATAAATCTAGTAAAAAGAGGTATCCAATTTTAGAATTAAGTAATAAGAACCAGAGGTACAACTGTTTCCTTTCTATGTGTAAATTCCCTACATGTAAAAAAATAAAATAAAATTAATTAATAGTGTTTGGGATTTCTAGAGCTTCAAGTATCCGCTAAGGAATTTCATTCTTCTGAGATAATTCTTATAACTTTATTTACCTTAGGTACTACTGAATTCGGTCTTTATGGACATGGCATCTGTTCACTGATTACTTCCAGTATTAGAAATACAACGGGAAACAAGTAAATTAGTGATTTCCATTGTAGAAAGATACAAAATAGCTGTGTGAATAATAGAAAAGCACTTGGTTAGAAGAGCTGTGATAACAGGCAAGCAAAGTTACACTGTTGGGACATACCAATATAGCCAGTGCAGTCAGAGAAGTCAACAATGATTTTATAGAAATATATAAGTCATACATATATGTATATATATATAATCAAATGTTTTCAATTAAAGTGCTTTGATGATTCATTGTTATAATAAATGTTAGAATAACTTAATTTTTACAATGAAATTAAGGCCATAAATTTTATTTTTTTATAATAAAATAAAAACTTAAGATTTTTTTCTGTCAAATGCAAATATCATCTCCCCATAAAGTTAAAAAGTAACCACTGCTAAAAAACTAAATATGTTGTCATGGCACACACCTTTAATTCTAGTACTTGGTAAGCAGAGGCAGGTGAATCTCTGAGTTAGAAGTCATCCTCAGGAGTGAGTTCCAGACAGTCAGGACTGTTACACAGAGAAACTCTTTCTAGAAAAACCAAAAGGGAAAAAAAAATGTACTTATGTCTGATTTTATATTCCTCCACTTTAAACTGTTCATTTTAGGCATGATGGTAATATTTTAATATTTCAGATTAAATTTCATATATTGCTTACAAGTATACTAGAAACATTACTGCCTTGTAGGAAATTTCCTGAGCATTAGTGATCCTGAACAACATTTTTCTTATCTACTCTCATTCTGTTAACCCTGATATATCTTATGAAACTTAAAGAAGTAGTTGGGTCACCCTACATAACCCAATTAAAAAATGGTGTTCAGAACTAAGAAGGGAATTCTCAGCAGAAGAATTACAAATGGCTGAAAGACGCTTGAAAAAATACTAAACATCTTTAGTCATTAGAGAAATGCAAGTCAAAACAACTTTGAGATACCATCTTACACTTGTCAGAATGGCTAAAACCAAAAACACAGATGACAGCCTATGCTGGAGAGGATGTGGAACAAAGGGAACACTCCTCCATTATTGGTGGGAGTACTGTAAGCTTGTTCAGCCACTCTAGAATGCAGTATGACAGTTTCTCAGAAAACTGGGAATCACTTTCCCCAAGAATCCAGCAGTAGCTCTATTGGGCTTATACCCTAAAGATGCACATTCGCACTCCAAATGCTTTAGCTCAACTATGTTCATAGCAGCATTATTTGTAATAGCAAGAACCTGGAAACAACCTAGATGCCCCTCAACTGAGGAATGAATTAACAAACTGTGCTACATCTACACAAATGGAGTACTACTTAGCAGTAAGAAAAAATGATATACCAAAATTCTCAGGCAAATGGATGGATTTGGAGACTATCCTCCTGAGGTAGGTCTCACAAACCCAGGATAAACAGGGGATGTACTCACTCACTAGTGGACTCTAAGCAAAAACATTCTTATTTCATTGAAAAATGATGGGTGAAAAAAGTGATTTAAAACACGAACACATACACATACACACAACAAAACAAAACAAAAAAACACTTCTGGTTTGACTATAGAAGGATTGATTAGCAGAAATTTGTGGTGGCCATAGTGCATCCGGAGGCATTAGGTGTGACCTACTGTGCTTTCTTCATCTGTAGCTGAGCCTAACCTGACTGGGGGAGCTTTAGATTTTAATTTTTATATGTTTCATGTATTTTAGAGAAATGAGAAGTTTTATTACTGTATGGGTTTTGTTTTGTTTTGTTTAGCTATCCTGGATGTTTTGCTTTTTTAATATATAAAGTTTGATATTGATTTTTAAAAAATAATAAAGAAAAGAAGCTAAAAAAGAAATAGTTGGGTCATTTTAATATGTAGTATATTAAATTTATGCATGAATTTATGGATTCTGGCACATTTAGATTGAACATTTTCTCATAAGGGAGTGTAAAAATGCCTCTCTGTGTCTGTCTGATTCTCTGGCTTGTCTTGGCTTCTGTCTTTGTCTTTCTCTGTCTCTTTGTCTCTTTCCTTCTCTTTCTCTCCTGTCTTCCTTTACCAAAGCTTGCTCATTTACAAAGCAGTGTCAAAGAATTTCATAGTTCTCCTTTTTCCTCCATTTCAATATCACCAACTAGGAGAAAACTACAAATTAAACCCAGAGCAAGGTAAGACCGCACAGAGATCAGAATGACTAAGCAAAAGCAATTGAAAACCAGAAAGTAGAGGGCTGGAGAGATGGCTCAGCGGTTAAGAGTGCCTCTGCTCTTCCAGAGGACCAGGGTTCGATTCCCAGCACCCACATGGCAGCTAACAACTGTCTGTAGCAAACACCAAGGCAAATAAATAAAATAAATAAATAAAGTTTTTTTTTTTTTTTAAAAAAAAAAAAAA
>PVIH01004286.1:0-38443 GCA_004025045.1 Sigmodon hispidus
GGTTTTGTCGACCCACTGAATACAAGACTCCATCTCTGAATTGCACAGAGATTCAAAAAGGTATTCAAACAGCCGGAGCTTCCTCCTACCTTTTCCTCCTTTTTGCTGAAATAAGGAAGTTTGTACCAGCTGGTTTCCAGTTATGCTCTGCAGAGACTGATGAAAACTTTCTTCCCTACAAAAGTTTGCAGAACCATTTCACTGTTAAACTTCTCCAGTTATAGCTGGGCTCTTCCGGGGGCAACATTCCACAGCAACTATAATTGCCTCTGATGTGAGGATAACGGTTAAGAAAAGCCATGTGGTTTTTATGTTCTGGAGGGTATTGAAGTTCTCCTACTGAATGCTGTGTCAGAACCTCAAAAGCATCCTCAAAGGCTTCTCTCAGCTTGTCTTGTTCCATGTAAGTCGGTTGCAACAATGGAGTAATTTGGGAGTTCTGTACAACACAGCATCGGATAGCGTAGAAATGGAAACAAGCTTCAACTCGGAAGGCTGTGTGGCAATCAGTCCTGGAAAGCATTTTAATTATTAGATTTCAAGAGAAAACCAGGAATAACAGTGGCTAAAGTTTACAAGGAATGTTTCTGACAAATTCAGATTTTTCCAATGTCATTATATAATATATATGTAAATAGAGTTTATTGGGGACAATCATATTCTTCTAGCTCTCCCCATGATCCTAGAGTAGCAAATCTGCTTTGTAGGCTTATATGTATGCATACTGGAGCTTGGTTCCATATCACAGACTGTTCTGTGAGGTATGTTGTGCTCAACAACTTGGCTTTCCTGGTTTTGTTTCTAACATGTTTTGTCTTCCAGAATATCATGAAGATCTCTCAGGAGCTCTGCATCCAGTTATTTCACAGCTTCAATATTATTATTAAATCTTATGACTTAAAATTTATTGAGTACAAACAATGTTTTGAGATAACCATCACTGAACAGGCTCTTTGAGTAGGTTTCAGAGAATATGTAGTAGGAATTCATACTACACACACATTGTATAAGAAAACACCTGTCATATTTACTCTTATGATCTCCCCATTTATGCTGCTCATTTACCTACTGGAGCATAATGAAAATCCCTGTGGCCATCCCCTTAAAGAAAACAAGTCCTTTCTCACCCACACCCCTGCCAGAGGCCATTAATGCGGAAGTGTTTGGGTATAAAACTGAGAGGACTGATAACTGACTTTGATGGGGTACATGATGCAAAATCACCAAATAACAAATAAAAATATTTTAAAAAATACAGCAAAAAAACACCTGTCATTCAAATGCATAACATTTTCCAAGTATTGTAGTAGACTGCTTCTTGTGAGACCCAGCAAAAGCAAATTGTAAGCTCTTATCCATATTCTTAGACAACCCAGGAAGAAAAGAGGAAATGGGGTTATAATTTCCAAAATTTGATGTTTATTTATTTATTTTTAATATTTTGTTTCAGAGTATTTTATTTTCTTAATTGTGAGTACAGTTCTTGTGGCAGATACTCAGGCAGACTGGTAACATGTAAATAAACTGCAAAACTGAACCATACATATACAATCTATGATACCCTGTTCTACCTTGATAAATTTATATGTTTATATGTATTTACTTTTGCCTGCTGTTATGCTGTTAGCTTTGGGATATTTCTGCTTGCTTATTGTAAATATTATATAAATAAGAATACAATATGGATTTATCTTCTTGTGTTAGGTTTGGAAAACATTCCTAAATTTTATATCTTAACAGATAGTTCTGGTAGGCTTGCTCATCTGCTTATTTCTCTTCTTTTCATTCCTCATATGTATTCATATTTTTGAAATGTGAAATACTTGTGAATTATGACTATATATGAATGTAGTTTAAATTCTTTTCAATTAACCTTAAAGATTATATTTATAAATAAGATGATTTTTAAAATATTTTTTGAAATTTTTCTTCTCCTCTTCCTCTAAGCATTCCCATGGATTCCTTTGTTCAAATATCTCAGATATCAAATATCTCAGGGCTGACACTTGGTATTGAATACTCTTCCCTAGTTAAAGGCTACTATCACTTTTCTCAGCATGATTTACTAACCTGTAATTCTTTGTCTGGGTTTAGAGCCCCATGAGATTGTTTTACATAAAAATTCCTTGTTCCTATGTCTCTTATAATTGTTCTGCCCCTCTTTAACTGTGATTCCTGAACCTTAAGTGCAGGCATTGTGTGGGAGATGTACCAGTTAAGGCTGTGCACCAAATGGACAAGTGGTTCTCTGCCGTTTGATTGCTTGTGGTTATTTGTAATTGTCTGTAAATGTTTTAAAACTTTCTTTGATGAGAGGTAAGACTATGCTTCTTTGTGCATACATGAACACATACAAAAAGGACAATTTAAACAAATGCTATTGGGAAGCAGGATGTATGTGGAGAAGAATGAAATTTGACCTATGTCTATCACCTTGAACAACAATGAACTCCAAATAGATCAAATACCTAAACCTAAAACACTGAAACTTCTAAAAGACATCATGATCCTAGAAGACAGTAAGCCCAATGGAGAAAGATGTAGGGAAGAACTTACTAAATATAAATATTGTCCAGTAATGGAGACCAACATATGGAACTTGATAAAACTGAAAATCTTCTATACAGGCAAAGAAGGAATCAGTAAAATAAAGAGAAAACCCAAATCACAAATTTCGAGAAGCACTAGGATAGACTCTTTGCTACACATCTGATGAGATGAATATTCGAAATACCTAAAGATCTCAAAATCAAGGAGTCAACAGCAATCAAACAACAAATAAAATAAAAATGACTAGTTCAAAAAATAGGCTTTAGATCTGAACAGAGTTCTCTTAAGATGAAATAAAATTAGTTAACTAATGTCTCAAATATTTTTATCATCCCTAGAAATTAAGAAGGAAAAAAACAAAACAACCCTTGTCAAGATAGCAAAGTTAAAAAGAAAGAAAGGAAGGAAGGAAGGAAGGAAGGAAGGAAAACACCTACAGCAAATGTTGTGGGGTTTTGGGGGGTGAAAGGAACCTTCATTCACTGTTGGTAAGATTGCAAATTTATCCTGCTGTCATGGAAATCAGTTTGGAGAATTCTCAGTAAGCAAAAAATAAATCTATTACATGACTGCCCCAGCCAGCAGGGTCTTCAGCGTGGACCTGAACCTGGGAAGGAAGCAAATGGAAGGCAGGAACACAAAGAACAGAAGAACAAGACAAATCTCTCTGTTCAAGTCCTCCTAAGCTTTATTATTTCAGCCAATATTTATACAGAATCTCTGCCATGCAGGTAGCTGGGAGAAAAGGGGTGGAATATACAAAAGAAGGTGGCAAGCCTGTGAGAGGAAATAAAAGACAGGGTAGAACTGATATGGAAATCTATCTGTTATCAGTTGAGGGTCTGGGGAATATCACCTGCTGAGCAGAGAGGGTTAAAGGAGAAAGCCTGGAGGATGTTACCTGCTGGTCTGAGGGAATCAGGGGAGACTACCTGGAGTCATGGTTTAGCTTAAAACAATAAGAATGTAGCCTTCTGGCAAATGACTATCTGTAGGAGCTAACTTATAAAATATGGCTAAGTTAGACTTTGGCTCTCAACATTTCTTCCCTTACAATTATTTTTTGAGGCAAATCAGTTATCATATGAGTGGGCATTAACCAAGAGGGAGGGAACAGAGACCTGATCCTCCAAGCATTTTCTAGGTTAGCAGAAGGAACCTTCTATGACTTGGCGAAAGAAACTTCCTTTCCACATGGCAGATGTCCTTTTTAGGAGGAGAGGGGCTAGGTTATTAATATTAATACATTTGGAGATGAACCTCTATGCAATCAAGCTTGTTCCTCAGGAGATTCAGAGACAGAATACATGGTCCTCTCCTTGCAGTGCTTTGCCTCACACCCTCATTGGTACCCAAACTTGCTTGCAAGCAAGCCTGCATAGCTCTGAATACTATGCAGTTCCCATAGGAATCTCATCGCCTGAGGGTTCACGAACTCTTGATCTGTAAAGTAACAGACCTGTATGGGTATGGAGGTCAGGGAGTCTACCTGTTGGTAGTGAGCCTGTTAAATGTCCCATGGTCCAAAAGCCAATAAAGCAAAAATCCTATAAAGTGTCTTAAAAGGGAAGGTTAAAGGGTAGTAACCCTAGGGGAAATGCAAAACAAGCTTTTAAACCATCCTTCTTCTGCTCTCTTTACTTTTTCCTATGCTCCAATCTTTCTCTAACCTAGCCATACTATCTCTAATGCAAAGTATCTGGAGAGTAGGTTAGCACACAATAAGAAGAGGGCATACATCTAAAGAATAATTCCTGTCTACCAAAGAACAGAGCCACACTCTGGGAAAGGAAAGCAACCAGCTTCAAGGTTTGAGAAAAATTTGCATTGAAAGACAAGAACTGTTGATTTGTTTTCTGCTGAGAGGGTGGGGCAGCTGCTCCTCTGCTCTCCACTTTGAGTTGTCAGCTTCAGTCAGCAGGAGGTTCTTGATTCTTTCCCAGGGAGACACTGCAGTCTAGGAGTATCCCAGGTGTGGGTCATCTGCATCCTGTGGAAAAAAACACAAACAGACCCTCTCCCCCACACCAGAACTGGGTCTGGTCTATGTTAAGTGCCATCTGCTAGATTTTTTCATTGATCCTGAGGTAAGGCCACGTTGCTAAGCCTCCAGTATCTATCAGCTGCCATACATGACTGAGAATCCACAGTTAAAACATTTAAAATATAAATAATGAAGGATAAATGGTCTTTGGGCATGTCTGCATACTCTCCCTTCTTAGTTTTAAGACAAACTTTAAGAGTGCAATGAGAATTGCTTCCACAATTGTCAGACCGATAAAAGTTATAAGAAATCTCAGTCTTCAGCACAAAATTTGGCAAAACTTTATCTCATTACTTAATTTCATTACTTTTGGAAACTCTATAAGCAACAGCTTTTAACATCCTTAGCCTTGTCCCCAGAATGTGCAGAGGCAAAAATAAGATGAAAACAAGTATCAACAGAAACATGAACATAGGCCATCCTTCTAAAGGAGGGAATATGAGTAACAGCCCTCTGTCATATATGATTAGGAGCAAAATGACCTAAATTCATTCCAAAATAGGTTACTGACAAAAATTCCATACACAAAGGACACTGTAGGACTATTTTAATGGCTTGGTTCTTTGAGATCTTGAAATGAAATTTCAAAGATCCAGTATTAAGATGAAATCTCTGATGGGCCTAAAATACATTATCAAATGCATTAAACATAACATATGTTGATTCAGTAAGCTGATCAGCATGGGCATTGCCTTCACTAGGAAGGTCAAAATGAACTTGTAAATATCCCATAGAGTTTTGAGTTCTGTCCCACAAAAGCCTGTATTTTTAATGAAAGCTGACATACTTTGTTAGAGTCGGTGCCCCAAAACAGAGAGCTTCACTCCGATATTGGGTAGCAAAAAGAAGCTTTAATGAACATGGGCCCGTGGGTCACCAGCAAAAGGGGAAGCTAGCGACCTCGAGTCTAAGACTCACAGGCCTTTTCTAGGGCAGTTCTACCAGGGCAGGGGAGCGGGGGTCTTCCAGGGTGAAGTCATCTGGTCAGGCCAGATGTCTGGGTGGGTAAAGGAATTCCGAGTTATGTTAGACATCAGGTATTTTAATCACAGGTTCGACCAGATCATTATGTCCTATCTGAGTTGCTTACGGCTATCTGGGCTGGGTCACTCTGTTTCCTGGGACAGACTTTTAGACTTTTAGTTCCTTGTTCTCATGGGGGGGTTGCTCTGCTGAATACCTGAACTGAATGCCTGGATCAAGCCCTAGAACCCAGGGTCCTTCAACTTCACTCACAGGCATAATATAGCTACCTGTTTCTAAACGGATCTGTGCCATATATTGACTATTAGTGAACAGATTAAATAGTTTAAGAGAATATGTATTAAGCCCAGCTGTACAGCTAGAAAACTATGCCACTTGAGCGGATTTGGCTGCTGTGATTTGCACCTCTGTATGAGAGACCACCATGGCACAGCATTTTCTAGCATTCTTTAAAGGTCATAATGAAATAACTCTGGGGAAACAAACTGAATGAACCTTTAAAAAGTCAATCAATTTTGGAGGAAGCATAGTGATTATTAAAGTCACAGTTTTGAGCACATAAAATGTCCATTCTGAATTAGTGGCTTGTACCCACGAATGACATGAATATCTAGAGTCCATGCTACTCAGATCAGAAACCTACTTATGTGGCTGGGGCCTTGCCTTCATTCTTATGCTAAAAACCATGGCTGCCTAGGCCTCTAGAGCCTAAGAGGGGTTAAACAGGTTAAACTGAAGGCTCCCTGCTGCCACTGCTAGTGAGCCTTGAAGCCTAGGGCTTGGTAGTAGCAAGGCCAAAATGTAGAAGGTTTTCTTTCATTAGCATAAGGTGTTAAAACTTTATACTGTATGATAGCAAATATTTGTAAGTTAAGCTTAAATCCTTATTGAATTACATTTAATACAGCCAGGCAATAAGACACAACAACTTAGCAGGGCAGTATTTATAAGAGATTGTAAATAAGGAATTAAACCACATCTATGGTACAGTAACAAAATTCTAAAGAAAAGATAAGAGACATGGTATAGCATGCCTACTGTCCTGGCTGTACCAGGAACTAAAGGCCAGAATACAGCCTTTTTAGAAAACATTGGCAGTTCCTCAAGTATAAGAAACATAAGCTGCCACACTCTGCAATCTCACTTCTTGGAATCTAGCCAAGAGAAATAAAAATATGTACTCCCCTATTACAGGTTCGTGAACAAAATGCAACATATAGTTCATGCAGTAGCATTTAGAAATGATAAAGGAGAAAATACTAACACATGCTATATAAATGAACGTCAAAATATTATGCTGAGAAAAGAAGCTAAATATAATGCAGGCTTCTCTGTGTAGCCTTGGCTACAGAGATCCATCTATCTCTATCTCCCAAGTGCTGAGAGGCATCTGGATTCTTGATCAAAACTTTTCATGCATTTACTACCTTCATACTCTTTTAAGAGTTAATTTAAAGACACCATCAGCATTTCACCTGTATCAGACCTGTCCTCTCAGGCCAAGAAGTATAAAAAATGCAATACATTAACACTGTAAAAGTTCCTTAACACTATGATTCAAATACAAAAGCATACTTGCTTCTGTGAGAAAAAAATTGCTTTGTCTTTAGCCCTAATTCTCCGTGTTTGGAAGATTTTTAAAATCTGGTAGAATAAGTGATCCTTATTCAATGCCTCCCTCCTTACTAACTACCTGGATATCTGGGAAATTATTATATATTCTCAAAACATCATTCACTAAATTCCAATAAGAAAATGCCTAAACAGGGACTTTCTCAGGTCCAAAAGTATTATAATAATCCTGGAGACAATTCCCCATCTTTTCACATCAATCATCCCCTCCTGTGGAAACCAGGGGCAGACGTCACCAATAAATTCAAAAAAAACCTCTTAAGATCCTTCTTTTTTTTTTTTTTTTTTTTTTTTTTTTTTTTTTTTTTTTTTTTTTTTTTTTTTTTTTTTTTTTTTTTTTTTTTTTTTTTTTTTTTTTTTTTTTTTGACCCTGGTTCCTTGTGTTTGAAGAGCTTCCTTAAGCCCTGACAAGAACATCTCATTCTTGCCTAATGCCTGCCCCTTGGTGAATCACTTACCTGCATCTTCACCTATGATTCTCCTCGGACCTGACTCACTGGCGAGTCATCTCCCGTGGAGGTCACAGTGCAGATCTTGACTCATGGCGTTCTGTGGAGATCCAATGTCTGACTGACGGCTGTCCTCTTAATAGTGAGAAGTTTGTTCCATCCCGTGGATCCAGACACGCTGGGCGCCAATTGCCCCAGGCAGCAGGATCTTCAGCGTGGACCTAATCCTAGGAACAAAACAAATGGAAGGCAGGAACACAAAGAACAGAAGGACAAGACAAATCTCTCTGTTCAAGTCCTCCTAAGCTTTATTTTTTCAGCCAATATTTATACAGAATCTCTGTCATGCAGGTAGCTGGGAGGAAAGGGGGTGGGATATACAAAAAAAGGTGGCAAGCCTGTGAGAGGAAGTAACAGACAGGGTAGAATTGATATGGAAATCTATCTGTTATCAGTTGAGGGCTGGAGAATGTCACCTGCTGAGCTGAGAAGGTTAAAGGAGAAGGCCTGGAGGATGTTACCTGCTGGTCTGAGGGAATCAGGGGAGACTACCTGGAGTCATGGTTTAGCTTAAAACAATAAGGATGTAGCCTTCTGGCAAATGGCTATTTGTAGGACCTAACTTATAAAATATGGCTAAGTTAGACTTTGGCTCCCAACACATGACATAGCCACAACAATCTTTATTATATGCCCAAAGGTACCAACATCCTACTTCACAGGTACTTGTTCAGCCATGCTCATTGCATATTCATAACAATGTGGAAATGGACAAAAATGTGGTTCATATAGATACACATGTTTGTGTGTGAGAGAGAGAGAGAGACAGAGAGAGACACAGAGAGAAACAGAGAGAGAGAGACAGAGAGAGACACAGAGAGAGAGAGAAATAGTATACTATTCAGTCACATTGTTTTTATAGCTGGTATATACTGAAAGTAAATATTAAAACATGATAATTTTACTGTAAGGATCTCTGTTTAAATATTTCAAAGGACTATAGGACAGCTATTTGTTGTCATCACTAGAATGAACTACAGACTTTGGGTGACAGGGATAGCTTTGGCATCCAATGCTTTTTCTTTCAATTGTATAGATTTATCTAATGACAATCAAGAGTCTTTACCTGGAACACATTGAACCAAGACTGAAAGACTCATTGTGCCTTGTAATCAGGAGTATTCTTCCTGCATGAATTTAAAACTTGGCTTCATTAATAACTGTTCAGTAGCATAAGCAAAGTAACTCATGTTTATCTCAGTATTGCATCATTAATTCCTAGGCTATTTGAAAATCTAAATGCCAACTTACCAGTTAACAGCATGGCAAATGATATGTGCACTGAAGTTTAAAAAGGAGTAGGGGACAGAAGCATGGCATGACATGCTGCTGCTTTTTACTATTTACTAGGTGAGGCCAGATGAAATATGTATATCAGATTGAACCACTAGGCTGCTCAGTCTGCCCTGGCATGGGTAGGTATACTGTCTCCCAATGAATTTCTGATGTATTATTGAATTTCCTCTTTATAAAACAAACCTGAAATGATGCTTCCCTATGCATAGTGGCTGACACATGATATTATAATTACTCTTATGTTATTCTTAGGGGATAAAGAACTAGAGTGAAAAGCCATGCCTTCTTTGTGATCCTCTGTTCCTTGTGTTCTCACTCTGGGCAATGCTGGTGCTTGACCTGCATTTCACTTTTTCCCTTATGGTCACTTTACTTTCTCTTCTTTGTATCCCTCTGAGGACTACCTATTTACTCCCAGTCATCGATATGTTTACTCCAGTTTTGTCACTAAAAAATATCGGAGAATTCCAAATAAATGTAAATTACCAGAGGAAAATCTATATATTCCACCTGAGTATGAGCCTGTCCCACTCCCCATCACAGACATCACAAGCTGATTGATATATGTGAGTAGTGGGTTTACAGATACTCTTTCCTCTGCTCCTCACCAGAACATCCTCTACCAGAGAAAATGATTTAACTTTGGCTGATCATTCACTTTATAAATACATTCTATTCAACTCCTGTTCCAAGACTCTCTTGACCTCCTCTTTGACTGGTACTAGATTGAATATTAGTAACTAGGTACTAAAGTCTAGTCTTAGCACATTTTAGCAGGAAACACTAATATCTTAAGTGAAGTATATGACAAAAGATACATACTTTGTAGTTTGGGGAGACAAAAGGAAAGACCTCTGAATAAAGGACAATTTGAATGTTTCCAAATTCTGATTTGATTAAGGATACTTTAGTCAGAGAATTCTGACTGCCTTCCAAAAATTCTTAGTAAGAAAAAGATATGGATTCCTTCTTTCTGACAGTATTTACAGTAATCCAAACATCAAGTTGTCACTTTTCATGGTAAATGAATATGATTTTTCCTCTAGCTCAAAACACAAGGACTCAGATGTTTGAAAAACAAGCACAAACCCCCACAAAAGTCATTTCTATTATTACAACTGTGTTTTAAACAGTTTGAGGGCTAAAGGAAAAAATATATATAAAGAACTAGAAAAGATGTTAAAAAACACAGGATTTAAATATAAACTATTTTAGTTCTATAAAATACTTGCTGCTACTTTTTGGTTGCCATCCACTAGTACTTAAATCCAAGTAATTTTTAAAAAGCACATAGATTTTGACCTTAAAAACTCATTCCACTGTAACTCAAATAAGCCAAACAGTTCAGGTTCTCTTCCTGTGGGCATGGCTGTCTTTACCTAGTAAGATATTAATTATCCACTGGGTGGTGAATGGTGGTAACCAGAAGTGGGGAAAGACCTACAAAACAGGTAATAGATCTGCACAGCCATATGTAATATCACACTGAACACAGAAATTGCATTGCTTAGCTGTCAAATGCATTCAGCTCAAATGCTATCCTCAGGAAGTATACAACTGTAAATAAAAGTAAATTGGGGTAATTTAATCATAAAAAATATTTTAGTGCACTCCTTTCATTGTTCAAGCTAGACAAAGTATCTATCAAAACACTACTGCAGACAAATCTCTCAGCAAGGCACTCTCAGTCTGTGCTCTCCTGGTGTTCTGCAGCATTCCTGATGGCATTACTTTCCCACCTTGTGGCTAACAGAAGAGTCTCTGCATCTTCATATGGATCGGAACATTGTGGAAACAAAGACACTATTCATGTGTCCTTTAATTCTTTCAGTTATAAGTAGGATTTTTTTTTGGAACTATCTGGAACTCAGGGGTGATTGGGCTACTGGAAATATGGTGTTATTAATTTAAAAGACTTTGTGTTAGAGACATATCTTCTTCACCAGGTCGTTAATCCATTTACTTCCATCATTTGAAATTTCATGAATCTTACCTAGGTACCTTGCCTACAAAAGTGCAAATAATTTATTGCTGTTATTTTTAGTTTGTTAAGTAATAATAAGCTACAAGAAACATGTTCTATTAAAATCATCATGTTGTAGTACCACAAAATAATAATCACGGGAAAAAAATGGTATCAAATTAAGGGTGGGTCAAGGAATGTATTGAATGGAAGAAACATGAAATGTTCTAGAGTTAAGAAAGGTAAGGAGCAAAATGATACAATTAAAAAGGCCTTAAAATTATAAAAAGTATTCTATCACCAACTATAAAAGAACCTCTTCTACTTATATGATTTTTCTTATTTAGATGACATGCCATTGATAAATATAGTAGTAATAATTTATATGTGCTATCAATGACATTGAATAAAACATATTGATTTAAAAATATTTTTGGGAGATTTAAAAAAATATTTCCAAGGATTTTTTATTTTAAAAAAAATCTATTTGAGAGAACAATCAAATTCAAAAAGAATAGGTAACTTTTAGACGACTCAATTTAATACTGACAATGTTTTGAGTTTTGACTAAACATCAAACAAGCTTTTGTCAAATAAATAAACAGTCGAACAGAAGCATGAAAATGTTAGTTGCTCTGGGACTTCTTACACATTCAACAAGAAAGCAAAAATGTAAAAAAAAAAAAAAAAACAAAAACAAAAAAAAAAACCAACAACAACAAAAACAAAAACACATGGGCCCTCAGTTTTAGTCACTTCAAATCTTACTCAGCATCATTTTTTTTTCAAACAATGCTTAACACAAGATTCTTCTATCTGAGAATTCATTTGCTGTGTTATCATGAGGTAATTAAAAATAAAGCTATCTGCTGTTCTTGGCATTACATATATTACTGTAAAGTATTTCCAAAGTGTGTTATATTCTTACATTAAATACACAGTTGCATTTTTTTTGTTTTTGTTTTCAAGGTCAGGTTTCTTAGTCCAAGAAAACAGCACACAAGTAGGGATCACCTTGACTATGAGAATGTTTTTTATATGTATATATTTTTGATAATGGAATTTTAAGTATGTAACTAGAATTGAACCATTTCTGTGTCATTTTTCTTTGATGTGTAAATGCATTCATTTAATGTCTCAGTGAGCAATCCATGCTCTTTCTTTGTTTCTGGCAGAGAAAGTATAGTTGTGATAATGGATAGAAGCTGCTACATGAGTACTACTATCTACAGAACAGGCAAGAGCTGCTGACTTGTTAAACACTGATCCTCATGGAGACCATTTATCCCAAAATGTGTCAGTGCTAGCAGAAGCTAAGAAAACCTTCAGTTTACACTCTTTTAGGATTTGTGTATATCTACGTTTACATGTATTGACAGCATATATTAAGTACTACTTCATAAACTCTGTAGAGTTTCTACAAAGTCTATAGAGAATGTATTATCTATAGGGAATTTGTTTGATTTTAATCCAGCCTCCCTTCTAGTCACCTCTTGATATGCTCCCTTTGCAATGATTCTTAACATGAGGCAATTTTCCTCAGGCTTTATAAAGCATTTGCAAAATTTGTGATATACATTAATATCTGTATTGTTTTGATAGTGGGAAACTACCATTTGGCTAATAAATTTCAGAGATAATTTTAAACTCTTAGAGCCTCACAGTATACAGGACTATTTCTTGCTTCACTGTAACAAAGCTTTCTTCATTGCAAAGAAATATAGCAAGTTTGAGATGTTTCAGATCCCAAGCCATTTAGTGGTTGTGGTTTGCAGCTTAGACATGCTTAGCTTTTTTTTTTGTTTAAAGTCCACCTATGAGTGCATACATCCCCTGTTAATCTTTCTGAGACTCAGGAGGATACTCTCCAAATCCATCCATTTGACTGCAAAGTTCAGGATATCATTTTTTCTCACTGCTGAGTAGTACTCCATTGTGGAAATGTACCATAGTTTGTTAATCCATTCTTCAGTTGAGGGGCATCTAGGTTGTTTCTAGGTTCTTACTTATGAATAATGGTGCTATGAATATAATTGAGCTAATGCCTTTGGAGTGTGAATGTGCATCTTTAGGGTATAAGCCCAGTAGTGGTATTACTGGGTCTTTGGGGAGATTGATTCCCAATTTTCAGAAAAATAGCCATATTGCATTCCAGAGTGGCTGAACCAGCATACACTCCCAACAACAATGAAGGAGTGTTCCCCTTTCTCTGGAACCTCTCCACCATAGGCTGTGATCTGGTGTTATATTTAGGAAATGGTCACCTGTGTCAATACGTTGAAGGGTATTTCCCACTTTCTTTCTTTTTTTTTTTTAGGTTAATTGTGGCTGAGCTTATATTGAGGTCTTTCATGCACTTGGATTGGAGTTTTGTGCAGGGTGACAGGCTTGGATCTATTTTCATTCTTCTAGTCACTACCATCCAGCTATGCCAACATCATTTGGTAAAGATACTATCTTTTTTCCATTGAATATGTTGGGTCTCTTTGTCAAAGACCAGGTGTTCATAGGTTTTTGGATTAATTTCAGGATCTACAATTCTATTCAATTGATCCACAAGTCTGTTTCTATGCCAGTACCAGTGTATTTTTATTACTGTAGCTCTATAGTATAGCTTGTTGTCAGGAATAGTGATGCTTCTGGAGGTTCTTTTGTTGAGCAAAATTATTTTGACAATCTGGCTTTCCTGTTATTCCAAATGAAATTTAGTATTGTTCTTTCAAGGTCTGTTAAAAATTGGGTTGGGATTTTTGATGGGATATGCATTGAATTTGTAGATTGTTTTTGGTAGAATTTCCATTTTTACTATGTTGATTATACCTATTTAGGAATATGGGAGATCTTTCCATTTTCTGATATTCTCTTCAATTTCTTTCTTCAGTGATTTAAAGTTTTTGTCAAATAGATCTCTAACTTCTTTGGTTATACTTACTCCAAGGTATTTAATGCTATTTGCAGCTATTATAAAGGGTGATATTTCCCTTATTTTCTTTTCAGTCCTTTTATCTTTAGTGTATAGGAGGCCTAATGATTTCTTTGAGTTAATCTTGTATTCTGCTACATGGCTGAAGATACTTTATCAGCTGTAAAAGTTCCTTGGTAAAATCTTGTGGATCACTTATGTACGCAAACATACCTGCAAATATAGTTTCATCTCTTCTTTTCCAATTTGTATCCTCTTAATCTCTTTTCATTTTCTTATTACTTTAGCTAAAACTTAGAGGACTGTATTGAATAGATAAGGGGAGAGAGGACATCCTTGTCTAGTTCCTGATTTTAGTGGGATTGTTTTGAGTTATTCTCCATTAAATTTGATGTTGGCTGTAGGCTTCTTGTAAATCGCCTTTATTATATTTAGATATTTTCCCTGTATTCCTGATCTCTCCAGGACTTTTATCATAAAGGAGTGTTGGCTTTTGTCAAAGTCTTTTTCAGCATCTAAGGATATGATCATGCTGTTTTTTCCTTCAGTTTGTTTATATGATGGATGACATTTATGGATTTTTGTATGTTAACCATCTTTGCATTTCTGGGATGAAGCCTACTTGATGATATTTTGTATAGATTACTGTATACAGTTTTCCAGAATTTTGCTGAGAATTTTAGCATCAGTTTTTATGAGGGAAATTGGTCTGTAATTCTCCTTTTTGAATCCTTAACTGACTTGGGTATCAGGGTAATTGTGTTCAGCAATATTCCTTCAATTTCTACTGTGTGAAATAGTTTGAGGAGTATTGGTAAGAGCTCATGTTTGAATGTCTTGTAGAACTGTTCAGTAAAATCATCTGGACCTGGGCTTATTTACTTGAGAGGCTTTTAATGAGAGCCTGAATTTTTTTTTAGGGTTATAAGTTATTTTAGATGTTTAATCTGATCTTGATTTAAGTTTGGTAAATACTGCCTGTCCATAAAGCTGGTTGTTTCTTCTAGGTTTTTCATTTTTGTGGAGTATAGATTTTCAATGTATGACCTATAATTTTCTGTATTTTCCATGGTCTGTTGTTATGTCTCCCTTTTTGTTTCTGATTTTGTTGATTTCGATACTCTCTCTCTGCTTTTTGGATAGTTTGGATAAGTGTTTATCTATCTTTTTGACTTTTTCAAAGGACCAACTCTTTGATTTATTGATTCTTTGCCTTGTTCTTTTTTTTTTTTTCCAATTGTACTGATTTCAGATCTATGTTTGATTATTTCCTGTCATCTACTTTTTCTAGGTGAGTTTGCTTCTAATTGTTCTAAGGCTTTCAGCTGTGCTGATACTTCTCTAGTGTGGGATTTCTCTACCTTTTTCATATAGGCATCTAGTGCTATGAATTTTCCTCTAAAGACTGACTTCATTGTGTCCCACAAGTTTGGGTACGTTGTTGATTCATTTTCGTTAAATTCTAGGAAGACTTTGAATTAATTGTTTCTTAGTTTCTTCCTTGACCCAGAGGTGGTTCAGTTGAGTGTTATTTAGTTTCCATGAGATGGTAGGTTTTCTGTGATTTTTGATGTTGTTGAACTCTAATTTTAGGTCCTGATGGTTGGATATTATACAAGGGACTATTTCTACTTCTTTGTATCTATTCATATTTGCTTTATGACCAATTATGTGGTCAGTTTTAGAGAAAGTTCCATGAGGAGCTGAGAAATATGTATATTCCTTTGCATTTGGGTGGAAGCTTCTGTAAATATCTATTAAATCCATTTGTATCCTAATGTCTGTTAGACTCCTTATTTATCTGTTGAGCCTCCATCTGGTTGTCCTATCCAAGGGTGAACGTGCGGTATTGAAGACTCCCACTATTATGGTGTGAGAGTTGATGAGGGATTTGAGCTTTAGTATTGTTTATTTTACATAGATAGGTGCCCTTATATTAGAGGCATAAATATTCAGGATGGAAATCTCATCCTGATCAATTTTCCCTGAGATGAATAAGTAGTGTCCATCCTGGTCTCTTTTAATTGATTTTAGGGTGAAGTCTACTTTACTCAATATTAGGATGTCAACCCCAGCTTGTTTCTTAGGGCCATTTGCTTGGAAAATCTTTTCCCAACACTTTACTCTGAGCCTGTGTCTGTCTTTAAAGTTGAGGTGTGTTTCTTTTACGCAGTAGAAGAATGCCTTCTGTTTTTGTATCCATCTTGTTAGTGTGTGTCTTTTTATAGGTGAATTGAGTCCACTGATATTCAGGGATATTAGTGACTACTGATTGATATTTCCTGACATTTTTGCTGATGGGTTGTTTGTATTTCCTTTCTCTGGATTTTTCTTCTGTGGTTTGTGGTTGATTGTTTGTGGTTTTCTGGGTGTATCTGTGATCCTTACGTTGGAGTTTTTCCTCTAATGCTTTCTGAAGGGTCAGATTTGTAGATGAGTATTAAATCTGACTTTGTCATAAAATATCTTGTTTACTCCATCTATGGTGATTGATAGTTTTGCTGGGTACAGTAGTCTAGGTTGGCAGCCTTGCTCTTTCAGTGTCTGTATAACTTCTGACCAAGATCTTCTTGCTTTCATTGTTTCCATTGTATAGTCGAGTGTTATTCTGATGGATCTGCCTGTATTGGTAAGTTGGTCCTTTGCTTTTGCAGGTCTTAAAATTTTTTCTTCCTTCTGTATTTCTTGTGACTTGATTATTATGTGGCAAGCAGACTTTTTTGTGGGTCAAATCTATTTGGTGTTTTGTATGCATCTTGCATTTTTATACGCATCTCCTTCTTTAAGTTAGGAAAGCTTTCTTCTATAATTTTATTGAGTACATTACCTGTGCCTTTGAGCTGGTATTCTTCTTCTCCTATTGCTATTATTCTCATGTAAAGTCTTTTCATGGTGTCCCAGATTTCCTGAATGTTTTGTGTTATGGCTTTTTTGGTTTTAGTGTTTTCTTTGACTGATGTATCTATTTCTGCTACTGAGTCTTCCACTCCAGAGGTTCTCTTTTGCATCTCTTGGATTCTGGTGGTTATGCTTGTATCTGCATTTCTAGCTCTTATCTCCAGGATTTCTATTTCCAACTTTGCCTCATTGTGTGCCTTTTTTATTGCTTCTATTTCAGGTTTTAGTTCCTGAAATTTTTCTTTCATTTTTTGGTTTTTCTTTTCTTGGTTTTTTTCCCCAGGATTTGTTCATCTCTTCCAATTTTTTGTTTGTATTTTCTTCTATTTCTTTAAGAAAAATTTTTATATCCCCTTTGGCAGTTTCAATAATCTTCAGAAAGTTATTTTGCTCTTGATACCTTCCAATTCCTCTTCATTTCTCCATTCAGGTGTTGTAGTTGTAGAACCATCAGTTTCTTCTGGTGTTGCCCTGTTGTTCTTTATATTGCTATATGTATTCTTGCACTGGTGTCTGCCCATAGCTTCAGTGGTTGACACTTAGTCAGCTCCTATTCAGTTGTGGTTATAGGGCTGCTTGTGCATCTCCTTTCTGCTCTGAGCATGGATTTTGTTAGATCTTTGACCCTGCTCTGGACAGGTGATTGAATTTCCAAGACCTTTAGTTCTAGTCTGATGATGCAGTTCAGCCTGGAGACAGGGCCCAGCCAGGCAGGATCTACAGACTTCTTCTGGGTTGAGTCTGAGATCAGACCCTTGGGTGCAAGCCCAATTCTAGAGAGGAATTCTCTGGACTGTGGCCTGGGTGGTGGGATCTGCTTACCTTTGACTTCACTGTAGATGGGGATGGAGTTTCAAAGCCCTCAGTCCTTGTCTGATGATGCAGGTCACTCTGAAGATAGGGCACAGCTAGGCAGGACCTAGGGCCTTCTTTGACTCTTCTCTGGATGGGGACAAAGTTTCAAAGCCCTCGGTCACTACTTTACTCTTAATATTCACTTAAGAGTGCATACTGTATTTGTATTTCTGGGTCTGGGTTATCTCACTCAAAAAGATTTTTTTTTCTAGTTCTTTATATTTACCTGTAAATATTGTGAGTCATTGTTTTTTGTTTGTTTGTTTGTTTTGCTTGTTTTTTTACAGCTGAGTAATAATTCTCTTATGTACCACATTTTCCTAATTCATTCTTTAGTTGAGGGACATCTACATGCTTTTAGGTTCTGGCTAAATAGTGCTGCTAGGGACATAGTTGAGCAAATGTTCTAGTGCTATGCTTGGCATACTTTGAGTATATGCCAAGATTGGCATATCTAGGTCTTGAAGTAGATGATTACCATTTTTTTCTGAAAAACCTCTGCACTGATTACCAAATTGACTGTACAATTTTTCACTCCCTCCAGCAATGGAGGAGTGTTTCCCTTGTTCCACATTCTCTCCAACATAAGCTTTCATCAGTATTTTTGGCCATAGCCATTCTGACAGGTATAAGATGGTATAACAAAGTCATTTTGATTATCATTTACCTTATTAATAAAGATGAAGGACAATTCTTTAAGTGTATTTCTGCCATTTGAGATTCTTCTGTTAAAAATTCTCTGCTTATATCTATATCCAAATTTTGATGTCTAGTTTTTTGAGTTATATATATATACACACACACACATACACATACACACACACACACACACACACACACACACAATCAATGTTTATGAGGGCAATTTGTCAGTAATTATAGCATATTTGTGTAATCTGGGTACCAGGAAAACTGTAGCCTCCTGAAAAGTTTGTGGAATTTTTTTGGTTTGTTTTTTTTTTGTTTTGTTTTTGTTTTTTATTTTTTGGGGGGGTTATGTATTGTTTTTAAATGATAATTTCTATTTCAGATCTGTTTAAATTGTTTATCTGGTTTTGATATAATATAAGTAGTAGGTATCTATCAATAAAATTGTCCATGTCTTTTATATTTTACAATTTTGTGGAGTATAGGTTTTCAGAGTATGATGTAATGATTCTCTAGATCTCCTCAGTGTGTGTTGTAATGTGTCCCTTTTTATTTCTGATTTTGTTAATTTGGATATTTCTTCTCTGCCTTTTGGTTAGTTTGAATAACAGTTTGTCCATTTGTTGATTTTCTCAAAGAACCAACTCTTTGTTTCATGGACTCTTTGTACTGTTCTTTTTTTTTTTTTCTATTTTGTTGATTTCAGCCCTTAGGTTGATGATTTCCTGTCATCTTCTCTGCCTGGGTGAGTATGCTTCTTTTTATTTTAGAGCTTTCAGGTGTGCTGTAAAATCAAAGTTCTATATGTAGGCACATAATGCTGTGAAGTTTTCTCTTTACACTGTTTTCATGGTGTATTATAAATTAAGGTATGTTGGAAATTTATTTTCAATGCAATCTAGAAAGTTTTTGATTTCTTTAGTTTGTCCTTGACCCAGTGATAATTCAGTTGAGAGGTGCTCAGATTCCAAAAGTTTGTAGACGTTCTGTAGTTTGTGTTCTTGTTGAAATGTAACATTGATTCATCGTGATCTGATTAGATACAGGAGGTATTCCATTTTTTTATCTATTGAGATTTTCTTTGAGACAGAAAATGTGGTCAATTATAGAGAAGATACTATGAGGTGCACTGAAAATTGTATATTCTTTTGTGTTTGGGTAAAATGTTCTGTGGCTGTCTGTTAAGCCCATCGGTAGTAGGATTATTCTGGTAATGTTGTAAATATTTGTCCCACCTATGGGTTTAATAAAAAGCTAATTGGCCAAAGGCAAACAGGAAGTGTGGGTGAGGCTACCAGGCTAAGAAAACTCTGAGTACAGGAAGAACAGAGACAGACACCAGGCAGAGCTGCAAGACAGATACCACAAAATTATCAATGAAAACAGATGCCAGAGAGCCACCAGAGAGAGCCACCACAGACGTGAGGACACAGCAGCAGATAGAGAGGAAAGAAGCTGAGATTCTGCTCTGAGAAAAGGTACTGAGCTACATGGCTGAAAAAGATGGGGTGAGTTCAGATGAATGAGTTAGAAAATTATATTCCTGGGCTCTAGGTCAATCAGCATAAAATTAATGAAAGTGTCTGTGTATTTCTTTGGGACTGTGTGTGTTTGTGTGGGACTGAGACTGAATATCGAGGACAGGCTGGATAAGGATAGGCTGAATAGGCCATCAAGAAATGTCCTACAACACCCATCAGTGTCATAATATAAGTTAGATCCCTTGTTTTTCTGCTAAGTTTCCGTCTCCTCCTTCTTCTATCCTTATTATTTTTAATTTTGGTCTTTGCATGGTGTCCCAGATATTTTGGATGCTTTATGTTCAGAATTTGTTGGATTTAACATTTTCTTTGATTTGGGATTTCATTTAATATTTTCCAACCTATATCCTCTATTATACCTTTAATGCCTAAGATACTCTCTTCTATCTCTTGTATTCTGCTGGAGATGGTTGCATGTATAGTTCCCATTCACTTGCAGATTTTCTATTTACCAAAAATCTCTCAGTTTGGGTTTTATTTATTGCTTCTATTTCAAGTTTTAAAGCTTGAACACTTTCCTTACCTTTTTTTAAAATTTTTTCTTGACATTGTTTGATGGATTTATTAATTTCTTTTAAGGTTTTGCTTGTCTTTTCATCAATTTCTTTAAAGAAACTTTTTATTTCCACTTTAAGGGCCTCTATTATCTTCATACAGTTATTTTTAAGGCTTTTTTTTTTTTTTTACTTTAGGATCTGCATGCCTGACGATATAGGATCACTGAGTTTTGTTGTTGCCATGTTTCCCTTTATGTTCTTGAAAATATTTTTTACACTGTTGTTAGCCCAGCTGTTTTGACTACCGATGTAGCTGAAGCTTGTACTTATAGGGTCTGCTGATATTGTGGAATAGAGATAGCCACTGGAGAGATGCTGGAGTCAGTGACATTGGGCAGCAGAGTGGGTCTTGTAGAAACAGAGTTAAGTGGGTAGCGGCAGTAATGCTGCAGCCTGCCTTCAGATCTCTCACCTGATGCCCAAATTGTATTTATTTGGAATGTATAAGTATATAGATATAATTTTAGTATATTAAAAAGTGAAGTTAATGATTGTAAAAGAATGAAAAAATATTACATATTTTGAAGTAAACTTTCAAAATTCCAAATTTTAGTGGGAAAGTTATATAAACTTAAATTTAAGCTTACTGATCTCCATGAAAAAAATAAATTCTTTTGAGATACATTGAAAGATAAATGAGGGAGAACCTGAAGTCTCCTGGCTCAAAACTGACTAAGAGGTGAGAGGCACTCTAAACCTCAGGCCAAGCGGAGACCATAATCTCTGAAGCCTAGTTCAGGGACACAGACCCTGGCACTTCATACCCTAAAACAAAGAAAGCTGGGAAAGACTCCCAAGCCCAATCCCCAGAAAAACACAGTTGGAGGGATATCCTATAGGCCAAACCCTACCCAAACTACAAACTGCATCATCACACACCAACAACTGGAGACCCCATAGACCTCTAGTCTAGAGTTGATTAAGAGCCAACTAATAGCCCACTCAGACTGACTCCTGTTACAAATTGAGACACACAGCCCCCAGGCCCACAATTGACTAAGAGCTGACTAAGAATGAAACAAGGAAGTAATGGTCAGACAAGAGTACAAGAATACATATAACAATATAAAGAACATGACACCATCAAAAGAAGCTGGTAGTTATACAACATCAAGACCTCAGCATAACAATGAAGAGGAAGCCAAAGGAAACAAATTTAAAAACAACTTTAAGAAGATAATGGAAGCTTTATAAAGGATATTAAAAAGTTCCTTAAAGAAATAGAAGAAAATATAAACAAAAAATTAGAAGAGATTAACAAATCCCTGACAAAAATAAAGAAAACCAAGAAAAAAATCAACAAGTAAAAAAAATTCCAGGAATTTAAAAATTGAAATAGAAACAATAAAGAAGGCACAAACTGAGGCAAAACTAGAAATAAAAAAAATCTAAAGAAATGAACCAGAATTACAGATGCAATATAACCAACAGAATGCAAGAAATGAAAGAGAGAATCTCTGGAATGGAAGATTCAAGAGTGGAAATAGATACATCAGTCAAAGAAAACACTAAAACAAAAAATGTCATAACATAAAACATCCAGGCAATCTGGGACACCATGAAGAAAATAATCCTGAGAATAACTGGATTTAAAAAAATGAGAATACCAGTTCAAAGGCACAAAAATATATCCAACAAAATCATAGAAGAAAACTTTTCTAACCTAAAAAAAGAAAATGCCTATAAAATACAAGAAGTTTATAGAACACCAAATATACTAGATACCCAAAAGAAGTCTACTTACCACATAATAATAAAAACACTAAATTTACACAGCAACAACAACAACAACAATACTAAGAGCTCCAAAGGAAAAAGGCCAAATTACCTATAAAATCAGAACCATCATAATAACACTTGGCTATTCAATAGAAATAATGAAAGCAAGAAGGTTCTGGACAGATGTTATATAGACACTAAGCGACCATGGCTGCCAACGCAGACTACTATACCCAGCAAAACTATTAATCACCATAGATGAAGTAAACAAAATATTTTATGACAAAAACATATTTAAACAATACCTATCTACAAAGCAAGCCCTATAGAGTTCACTAGAGGGAAAACTCAAACCTAAGAAAGCCAGATATATCCATAAAATCATATGTAATCAATAATCCCACAGAAGGAAAAATCAAAGAAAAATGCACACATAATACCACCAAAAGTAACAAGAAGTAACAATCATTGGTCATTCATATCCCTTAATATCAATGGACTCAATTTACCTACAAAAAAGACATACCATAACATGATTGATACAAAAACAGAAGCTATCCTTCTGCTACATACAAGAAACACATCTCAACTTCAAAAACAGATCTAGGCTTAGAGAAAATGGTTGGAAAAAGACTTTCCAATCAAATGATCATAAGAAACAAGCCAATATAGGTATAGCCATCCTACTATCTAACAGAATAGATATCAAACTAAAATCAATCAAAAAAGACCAGGATGGACATTATTTATTCATCAGAGGAAAAATCTGCCTTGATGAAGTCTCAATCCTGAATATTTATGCCCCCAACACAAGGGCACCACTATATGTAAAAGAAACACTACTAAAGCTTAAACTTCATATCAAACACTGCACACTAATACTGGAAGAATTCAGTACTCCAATTCTCAACAGAGAAATAAGGGATCTAAAAAATATTACAAAACAAATGGATGTAATTGGATGTAATAGATATATACAGAAGCTTCCACCCAAACACAGAGGAATTTACATATTTCTCAGCACCCTATGGGACTTTCTCTAAAATAGGCTATATATTCAGTCATAAAGCAAATATCAGTAAATACAAAAAATGGGAAAGCTCTTTGTATTATATCAGACCACCATGGCCTAAAGTTAGACTTCAAAAACAACAAAAATTACAGAAAGCATAATAATTCATAGAAACTGAACATCTCTCAATTGAACCACTTCTGGAAGAAGTTAAGAAAGAAATCAAAGACTTCCTAGAATTTAATGAAAATGAATTCACAATATACCCAAACTCATGAGGCACAATGAAAGCAGTATTAAGAGGAAAACTCATAGCAATAGATATTTATATGAAAAATCTAGACAAATCTCACGTAAGAGACTTAACTGTATACCTGATGGCTTTAGAACAATTGAAGTCAAGCTCCCCTAGAAGAAATAGACACTAGGAAATAGTCAGACTTAGGGCTAAAATGAATACAATAGAAACAAAAAGAGCAATACAAAGAACCAATGAATCAAAAAGTTGGTTCTTTGAAAAAGTCAACAAGATAGATAAACACTTATCCAAACTGTCCAAAAAGCAGAGAGAAAATATCCAAATTAACAGAATCAGAAATGAAAAGGGAGACTTAACAACAGACACCCAGGAAATCCAGAGAGTTATCAGATCATACTTTGAAAATTTATATTCCTCTAAAATGGAAAACCTAATAGAAATGAACAGCTTTCTGAACAGGTGCTACTTAACAAAATTAAATCAAGATCAGATAAATGACCTAAACAGACCTATAACCCCAAAGGAAATTGAAACTATCATTAAAAGTTTCCCAAATAAAAATACCCAGTACCAGATAATTTCACTGCAGAATTCTACCAGACATTCAAAGAAAAACTAATGCCAAAACTCCTCAAACTGTTCCATATCTAGAAAATAAAGGAAAACTGCTGAACACTTTTTATGAGGCCATAATCACCCTAATATCCAAGCCACTCAAAGATGCAACAAAGAAAAAGAATGACAGACCAAACTCCCTCATAAACATTGATGCAAAAATACTCAATAAAAATGGCAAACTGAATCCAACAACATATCAAAAAGATCATCCACCACAATCAAGTAAGTTTCAGCTCAGAGATGCACTCTGATGGTGCAACATATGAAAACTGGATGTCACCCACCATATAAACAAACTGAAAAAAATAAACCACATGATCATCTCATTAGATGCTGAAAGATCCATTGACAAATTCCAAAACTCCTTCATGATATAAGTCCTGAAGAGATCAGGAATACAGTGAAAATATCTAAATATGATAAAGGCAATATATAGCAAGCCAACAGCCAACATCAAATTAAATGAAGAGAAACTCAAAGAAATCCCACTAAAATCAGGAACAAGACAAGGCTGTCCTCTCTCTCCTTATCTATTTAATATAGTTCTCAAAATTTTAGCCAGAACAATAACAACACAAAAGGATATTAAGGTGATACAAATTGGAAATGAAGAAGTCAAACTATCTCCATTTGCAGATGATATAATCATATATATGCATGAGTGACCCCCAAAATTCTACCATGGAACCCATGTAGCTAATAAACACCTTCAACAATATAGCATAGCACAAGATTAACTCAAAAATACCAATAGCCCTGCTATACACTAAGGATAAAAAGGCTGAAACAAAAATAAAGGAAATATCACTCTTTATAATAGCAGAAATAGCATTAAATATCTTGAGATAATTCTCACTAAAAAAGTAGTCAACCTGTTTGACAACAACTTTACATCACGGAAGAAAGAAATTGAGGAGAATATGAGAAAATAGAAAGATCTCCCATGCTCCTGGAAAGGTAGGATCAACATAGTAAAAATAGCATCTTTATGAAGAGAAATCTACAGTTTCAATGCTCTTTCCATCAAAATTCCAACATGATTTTTTAAAAAGACCTTAAACATCACCTTTTACAATAGTGGCAAACAGTATTAAGTACCTGGGTGTAACTATAATCAAAGAGGTATCAGATCTGTTTGGCAAAAATTTTTAATCTCTAAAGAAAGAAATTGAAGAAGATATAAGAAAATGAAGAGATTTCTCATGTTCCTGGATAGGTAGGATCAACATAGTAAAAATGACAATCTTACAATAAAGCAATCTACAGATTCAATGCAATTCCTATCAAAATCCCAACACACTTTTTACACACCTTGAAAGAATAATACTCTAATGTATTTGGAATAACAGGAAAGCCAGGATTGTGAAAACAATTTTGCTCAACAAGAAAACCTCAGGAGGCCTCACCATCCCTGACTTCAAATTATACTATAGAGCTACAGTAATAAAAACAGCTTGGTACTGGAATAAAAGCAGACTTGTAGAACAATGTAACAAAATCAAAAACCCTGACATTAACCCACACACCTATGAACACTTGATTTTTGACAAAGAGACAAAAGAAATTCAATGTAAGAAAGATAGTATCTTCAACAAATGTTGCTGGTGTAACTGGATGGTAGTGTGTAGAAAAATGAAAGTAGATCCAAATCTATCACCTTGCACAAAACTTAAATCCAAGTGGACAAAGACCTCAACATAAACCCAGCTACACTGAACTTGATAGAAAAGAAAGTGAGAAATACCCTCGAATGCACTGGCACTGCTGACCACTTCCTAAATATACCATCAGTACTGTAGACACTAAGAACAACAATCAATAAGAGGGACCTCTTAAAACTAAGAAGCTTCTGTAAGCCAAAGGACACAGTCAATAAGATAAAATGACAGTCTACAGAACAAGAAAATATTTTCACTGACCATACATCTGACAGAAAACTGATCTCTAAAATATAGAAAGAATTCAAGAAACTGGAGTCACAAAACCTAAATAACTTGAAAAAGGGATTCAGAACTAAAAAGGAAATTCTCAACAGAAGAAATACAAATGGCTGAAAGGCACATGAAAAAGTGCTCAACATTATTAGCCATCAGAGAAATGCAAATTAAGACAACTTTGAGATACCACATTATAACTGTCAGAATAGCTAAGATCAAAAACACAGAAGAAAGTCTATCCTGAAGAGGATGCAAAGCAAAGATGATACTGCTTTATTGTTGGTGGAAGTATAAACTTATATAGCCACTCTGGAATGCAGTATAGTGGTTCCTCAGAAAATTAGGAATCAATCTCCCCAAGAATCCAGCAATACCACTATTGGGCAAATACCCAAAGATGCACATTCATACCTCAAAGAAATTAGCTCACCTATGTTCAAAGCAGAATTATTCATCATAGCATGAACCTGAAAATAATGTAGATGCCCCTCAACTGAAGAATGGATTAACAAACTATGATACATCCTCACAATAGAGTACTACACAGCAGCAGGAAAAAAAATGACATCCTAAAATTTGCAGGAAATGGATGGATTTGGAGAATAACCTCCTGAGTGAGGTATCACAAACAGAGAAATATAGGCATGGGATGTAATCACTCGTAAGTGGACTTTAGACAAAAAGCAAATAATACCCAAGCTGCATACCACATACCCTGAACAAGTTGAGATCAGAAGGTACTTACAAGAGACATCTAGGGATTCCAGTAGAAAAAGAAAACAGAGATTTCCTCAGCAAATTGGGACTATAATAGGTTGCAACCAAGAAGAGGTGGGAACAAATTATGAGAGAAGGATATGGTTGAGTGAGAGGAATAACAAAGAGGAAGAAAAAAAAAAGACAGATATCTTGATAGAGGAAGCCAATGTTGAGTTGGAAAGAGACTGTGTACTAGGTAAATACCCTAGAATTCACAGGATGTCCCTGGCTAGGGTCCAGCTAATAGTGGATGGGCTACCTGAGCAGGAATTCTCCTATAATCAAATAAATAACCACCCTAAGTGTCAACACAGAATCTACATCCAACAATGAATAGAGGTGGAGACAGAGATACATGGCTAAGCACTGGGCTGAGCTTCAGGTCCAGCTGAGAGAGGGGAGAAATGTCTGTATGAGTAAAGGGATAGTGATTATGAGAAGACTCACAGAAATGGCTTTCTGGAGCTCTGGGGAGCTCACTGAATCAAGAACAGACACTGGCGAAGCATCAGAAAAAGGAGCTAGGCCCTCCGAGGATAGGCAACTGTCAATTGGCATGGGAAGTATGTGGAACCTTGAATGTTGGCATCATATTGTGTTCATGTGTATGAGCTGGCACCTTGGAGCCCATTCACTGTACAGAAGTACCTAACCCAGTCTTGATATTGGGATAAGGAAATAGGACTTGCCTGGAGTGGATGTGCCCAGCTGAGCTGACCCACCTTGGGAATTCTTTCCCTTTCAGGGAGGGGATTGGGGGATGGGGAGGGGAGAGGCTGAAAGCTAACAGGGAGGGATTCAGAGAAGGGAAGGGGGAGGGAGCAGGAGGATGCATGAAGAAAAGAATATATTTATAAACATAAACACTCTACTCCATGAAACATTTTGGAGGTGTAAGCCCATTGTTGGCCTGGCTATTAACATAGGACTCATATACTTTTAGATGGAAAAAAAAAAAAAACGGAAAATCTGGCTGCAGAAATAGAAATTTCATGTCCTCTTTTGCAAACATTACAGTGAACTTCACCCTTTCCTTGACTTTTTTTTTCTACAAAATAAAAGTTTAGAACTGAATAAAAAGATAAATGTGAAAAAATCAAATATATGATTAAAGATGTCAGAAAATAATAACCAGTAATTCAGAAAATGAGGAGCAAAAATGCCACACAGCTATAAAAGTATCAATAATGCAATCTAATTTAGCTTTTTATTGTCAAGATTTGTAATAAGTATAAATGGATCAAACTCTGTAATTATGAATCTAACAAAAAATGAGCCAATTTTACACTATAAAATGCAGTCTAATGATATAAGTAGATGGAATCTAAAGAAAAATAAATTCTATACAAATAAAAATTCAAAAGATAGATATCAGATTAGAGTTATTTAAATCCTAAAATCTTGCAAACTATTAAAAATTATTGTCTTACTTTTCTATTGTTGTAATGATACAGCAAGGTCAAGGTAATTTATAGAAGAAAGCACTTAATTGGAGGCTTGCTTGCAGTTTCAGAGGGTTATTCTATGACCACCATGTTGGTGAGCATGACATCAGACAGACATAGCACTGAAGTAATAGCTCCAAACTTAAAACTTATCCATATTAACCAATGACAGAAAGAGAAACTAAACATACAATGAGCTTTTGAAACCTTAGAGACTATTCCCAGTGGTGCACCTCCTCCAACAAGGCATGCTCCTAATTCCGACAACTGAGGACTAATAATTCATATACATGAGCCATTGGGGGCTACTCTCATCCATACTACCACAATGACACTACATATTAATGAATGCTTTCATGTATTCATAGAAATATTTCCACATTTTTTTCCAGCCAAATTTCTTTCTGATAGGAATTTTGTTGCAGTGATTCAAAGTCTCCTTGACACAGAAAAAAACAATATTATCATAAATACCAACAAACCTAGAGAAGAACGATCCATACATATTAATCAGAAATGTACAGAACTGGAGGGATAAAGTACCTATGCAGTAAATATAATTAGAGATTTTGATGCTTTCTACTGATAATTAACCAGACAATCTAGACAGAATATATTAAGTATAGAAAAAGAGCTTTTAAAACAATTACCTAACAAAATATTACCAAAGCAGTAAAATTAATGACAATTAATGTTGAAATAAATGAAACAAATTATTTGAAAACTTGGCAATATCAAAAGTCATATCACTGTACAGACCAGCAGGTTTAACAAATCCTTAAATGAGTAAATTAGCACAAGAGAAGCCACTATTCTAATTGCTAAAGTAGGAATAAGTCACTCAATGAACCTATAGTATTATATATATTTATATTTTTAAAGCCAAATTTTGATGATATGTGGGATAAAAATTTTTTATAACAATCTTATTAAAATTACAAATTTTTTTTTTTTTAAATTTTTTTAAACTTTATTTATTTATTTATTTGCCTTGGTTTTGCCTGGAACTGGAACTACAGACAGTTGTTAGCTGCCATGTGGGTGCTGGGAATCGAACCCGGGTCCTCTGGAAGAGCAGACGGTGCTCTTAACCGCTGAGCCATCTCTTCAGCCCCCTAAAATTACAAATTTTAAGAAGATTAATGACCATTCTTCTGACAAAACAAGATCAAAAACAAGACAAATAGTTTCTGCAATATCTCTATTAATAAAGAACTAATGCCTTTATCTCAAATGTTTCCTTCAAATACCAAGCATAGTATCTCACATCTGTAATTCTATTACTTAAGAGTCTAAGTTAAAATTGTTGCTGTGAATTTACTTACGTGGAAGTTCAATCTATTCTGAAGTACATAATGAGACAATTCCACAAGAAGAGATGTTTTCATAATATTAAAATATTTAGAAAATATAGGGAAGGATCTCCAACTTCATTATCTAAAGCCAGGATTAAAAAAACCAAAAGCAGAAAAAAAGCTATAGTCTATTTTCACCCTGGTGTTGAATAAAAATCTTCAAAAAAAATTAGCAAAATTAGTGCAGAAACATAGTGAAAAATTATACACCATGACAAAATGATGTTTACACCTGGAATGCCAGAATGGTTCAGAATAGAAGCATTGCTCACTGCTATGTGCCATACTAACAAAGGAAAAATAAATCCAAAAGTTCATCTCAATTGAGGCAGATAACATCTATAAAAAAAATTCAAACTAAAATGTATCTTCTTTGTGAAGGAAAATCATCAACTCAGTTGATATAATCCTATCTATATAAAATGTTTGAGCATAACTACTGGTGGCTGAGCTGCCCTCCCCTACCTCCTCAACCCCTACATCATCACTCTATTGACAAACATGTCCAACTCTCTCCACTGCCTGGAGGTGAAACCTCCCATCACACACTAAATTTGTGAAAGTAAACACATCTGTCTGAAGCAGTGCAAACCTTCCTTAACTGTTATGGCTTGATAAAATATTTTAACACCAAAAAAAAAACCCCACTAATTTTAAAACTAATAACTTACATCATCAAAATAGAAGACTACAATGTCAATATAAAAAAGTGTTCAAATCATATGATAGAAATAATCATTAAAAATTTGCAAAAACCAATTATTTTTGTTATAACATCAACATGGATAAAATATTTATAAATGAATGAAAGAAGTTACTATGAAGTAGTGTTAACCCTAACAGTGTGGTTAACAGGCAGACAGAATAATAAAGTAGAAAGCACAGAAACAAAGGCACATGCTTTGTTGAAGGATTATTGACAAGAATAACAAGACTAATTCTTTGCAAGAAAAGGGATTTTGATGAAAAGACAGTTGATATTGAAGTTTTCTACCACTGTACATAAAAAATTAACCAAAAAATATCAAAGGCTTAAATTTCAGACTTGTGACTGAGCTAGGAACACACTTTGGTGTAGGGAATTTTTCTAATATACCCAAGACACCAATTTCAGGGTGTATTGCAAAAAAAAGCGATGTATAACTCTAAAAATTATAGAAAATCAAGTATAAAACTTTGAAAATGTTAGAATGTATTGATGATGTTAGCCTGTGACACTATAATGAGTACCTCCTTATGGTTGCAAAATTAAAATGAAAGATAAAGGCAACTGAGGTATCACAATCTCAGAAAGATAAGCAGGGGATGTACTCACTCATTAGTGGTCTCTAAACAAACAAACAAGAAAGAAAGCCAAGCATGCCCAAGGGGCAAACCACAACCACTGAACAGCTTGGGACCAGACACACCCTGGACTGACCCTTCGGATCCCACTCCAACTATAGGAACACCTGACTCACTCTTGAGGGGGGAGGACAAAACTGCATTTGCCAGGAGTGGAGACTGATCCAAGCATTATTGGGTCAGTGGGACCATAGGACTGTCTGTTCCCTGCCCAGAGCGGGGATGGGGAGTTGTGGAGAAGAAAAAATGACCTGATGTGGTGGGAGGGGGAAGGGACCTTGACTAAGGATATACAGGGATGGAAAAAAAAAATCAGAGGAAAAGCTGAACACAAAGCAAATATATGTGTAGCAATCTTATTTGCATTATCACCCTTGATAAGTCATGCTTATGATTTTTATCTTCTTTATAGTTATTGTTAACTTTTCAGCATTTTAAATTCATTTTACTGTTTTTCTTGATAAATACAAAATAAATAAAGAAGAAAAAAAAGATCATTAAAAACTAAAAAAAAAAAAAAAGAAAATTTGAAGCCCATGACCAAGTGACACACCTCCTCTCTAACAAGACCACACCTCTTCTAACATGGCCACACCTCCTAATTCTACTAAGCCTTTTGACACAATGTGCAAACTGGAAACTAAGCATGTAGATATATGTTTTCGTGACCATCCCATTGAAACCTCTACCTCACCTAAACAGGAGCCTGATGCATTTGTACGGATTATTTTGAAGACATTGATGCTGCACCACGAGGTGGGAACATAAAGGCATGTTCTCATCTGAAATGAGAATGTAGTAAATGGACTGATTCTAAAGTCAGATGAAATGTAGCTTATAAGTGTAGGCTTGTAATTTCATCAACACTTCTTCCAATTTACAAAGAACAATCACAGCCATTACACAGCTCTCATCAAAAACTTTCTGTTGAATGATCAGTGGAAGGGCTCTATTGTCCTGTGTCCATGCTGAGTCTCCTATTCTAAGCTGAGTAAAATTAGCTGAGCTTTGAGTGGGGTCATCAGAACACATCAAAGCATATGTTGGCCATAGCAAAAATCTTTCAAGTCAGTCCACTTCATCTGGAGCAAGTATGATGGACAAGGCATCCACAGAAGCAGAAGTTGTGACAATCAGCTAAGACAGGAATATTTTTCTGCAGCTGAAGTATAGTTTTTTTCAAGCTGCAGGTTACCATAGTAACAGTCTGGATAGTTATCAAATTGTCTGGTCTGCTCAGTTGACATCTCCCTGCTCATAACCAGACATATGAAATTGACAGCTGTCAATCAAAGGATCAGATCAGGCCAGCCTCTAACTGCTTAAGTGGCAGTAAAGAGTACTTATATTATAGACATTTCATCAACACTATCATATTGTCTACTCACTTAACAGTGCTGAAATCCTAACTAAATGCCAGTTGGAAGAGTAAGACCCTATAATATGTCTCAGTTTCATTTATATGAAAGACTGGAAATCATCAAAGTGTTAAATCTCCAAAAGTAGAATGGTAATTCCCAGAGTCCTGGAATAAAAAGAATAAGGCTTGTAGTTTAATGCATCTGGAACTTTGCTTCCATAGGATGGAAGAGTGATATGGAGATGGATGATAATAATGGTTTTACAACAGTATAAAATCTTGATACTCCCATCCTGCATACTAAAAATCATTAGAATCACAAGTTTAATACTGTGAATATTTTATCAGGTTAAAAAGTTGGGAAAAGAACTTGTCAAATCATCCTTGATAGATACTTATGCTTAGTGGCTCAAGTACTAATGATTCCCTGTATGTATCTCTCACTTCTGTGGTACTTATTTTGTGTGTAAATTGTATGTGATCAATTTGATAATAGGCAGAGAATAGCTCTCAAGCATTATGAAGTTTTTGTAAATTATATAATACATGACATGTATTCAATAAACTAATGCAATGATTATTGTTGTAAAAATAATGGTATCTGTAATTTATATACAACTTAAGAAATCTGAAGTATAAAATTTTTGTATAGTTGATCCTATTACATTATTATGAAAATGTTGAGAAATGCCAATTACGTACATTTGAATTTAACGAGTAGGGAAACAAAGACTAGAAAGAAAGAAAAATTTGACTGATATGGAGCTCTTTCTAAAGCAGAGTCATAATTATTAACCTTCACGAACTTCCATAGTAGTGAAGCAAAGGTAGTCACTACAGTAAATGGAAAATTACAAAGATCACTGCTTCTTGTCTCTGTGAATGTCAATGGTTATGGTCTATACACGTACCATCAAATAAGATTCTTAAAATGAAGAGAACATGTGAGATTGTCTGTATGTACACTGGAGAAACCATAAATGTCCAAAAGAGACAGGGTAGAGATTCAACAGATCCTAAAAGAAGACCTGGTCATGTGACTGTGTTTGGAATTACATAGGCACAAACCCTGAAATCCTGCACCATCATATCTGATAAGAAGCCAAGAAAAAATTTTCCCTTAATACCTGTTGAAACAGCATGACCTTGCTGACATCCTGATTTTATACAAGGGGTATTAGTTGCAGCATCTGGCATCAGAAATAATGAGTGACTATTTCTGCTGGGTTATGTCACCAGATTCTTTGTACTTGCTGCAACAGTCACAGTGGTCATGCATATAATGTCAGCTCTGTTTCTTCTGACAATACCATAAGAACACCTAGGGGTCTGAAACTCAATCCAGGAAAGAAAGGAGGTCTAGGGAGCTTAGTTTTTGCCATTATTGCCTATTTAACTTCATGATTTAAAGCTGATGAACAGTCATACCTTCACCTTTCCCACTGTTAGCACTGACTTTCTTCCTGTCAATTAACTGACTGCGTAGTTGTCAGGTCTTAATTTTTCTCTATTTGGCTTTTACATAGTACTTCCATTAGTGTCTAGCATTTTAAAGTATGTTCTAACATTCATATTAATTCTATCATTCTTATTCAAACTTTTCAATATCATTTTTAAATGGGTATATTTTGAAATCCACTAAATTTAAAACACAGAAATCTACTCTTGGAGACCAACAACTATTAGCCTTATATCATGCTGTTGCTAATGTAGGTGCATATATCAATGTCTGCTTAAGAAACAATTGAAAAATTCTGAGGAAACTGATTAAGAAGCACATTCTTCATATAGCAAGCAACTGAAATAAGATTCAAGGAATTAAAGGCTGCATGAAGACAATAGGCATTTGCCTAGCATTTGAGTACCAAAATAAATACTATAGATATCTTAGCATTCAGGATATCTCAAGCTTGCCTGTCCTAAATATTATTTTCACAAAAGGCTTGCTTTCTCTGTATATACTGTATTTTAATCATTTGTTATTTGACACAAACTTTCTCAGATCTCAAAGCTTTTTTAAATAATTAAATTCTCAAGTTTAACTCAGGAGTCTCTGCAAGTATTGGTTACCATCTTTATACCCAGAGTGTACTGTCACATACCTTCAAGAAGTCTCTCAGAATCTGAAATTTATGTCACTGAATGATGGCAACAGATCTGGCAATGAGAACATCTAACTTAGTAAACTATGTTCTACTTTAAAACAAAAGAAGCAATACTGCTCAGAGCTGAGTTTCACCAATAAAGGAAAATACATCAAGAATATTGAAGCCTCCTAACAAAGAAACTACAGCAAAGGAAGAGCTAAAGCGAACAGAGACTGAACAGGTCATCTGGCAACTTTAAGGAAAATTTTCTCTGCATCAAACAGGCAGAGGAGGCAGAAGAAGAAGGTAAAGTATGGGGAAGCAGAGAGGGGAAGAATAAAAAAAGCAAGAAAAGGAAGAGGAAAATAACGATATGGGTGAGCAAGTACAGTACAGGAAGCATGAGAACAAGAGGTTGAGAAAATAAGGAAGAAAAGAGCTGAAGGGAGAAGAATATAAAAATAAAGAGAAAGGGAAGGAGGCTGAAGGAAGAATGATGGGAAGTAAAAAAGAGGATTGGGTAATAAAATAAAAAGAAAAATGAGACTACACCCCAACCCCTACCCCAGAGCACCATATCTTTGGCTACAACTTTGGAAGAAATCTTTGGCTTTAGCAGTGTACAGGTATGACTTAGGGACCCCAGGTAAGACACTACCCACTGAAAGCTAACATACCCTAGCCCACTCAACAACCTTAGACTGTACCCATATCCTGAGTTCTACACTAGGGTCCAATAACTGGCAAATACCTTGGAAGCCTCAGTGGTCCTAGGAACCCCAAGGAAGACTCTGGCCACTACCCACTAAACCCCTTTTAGCCTGTCCAATAACTCCAAACTGAACTTTGACCTCTGAGCTCCATATTCCCACTTTGGCAGAAGTCTTCAGCTTTATCAGAGGCCAGGAGAAGGGTTTTGGAACACCAGGCCTACAACTTCAGAAGAAGACTTAAGTTTTCCTGAAGAACAAGTGGGTTCTAAGGACTCCAATTCTGCTAGCTTTACTGGAGAGCAGAGTGGTCCTAGGGCCCCCAAAGAATAAACTACATATAGAAAACACAGATTTCTCACTTTCTTCTGACCCCATATTCTGGTATACAGCTTCATTAGCAGACTTCTGTTTTACCAGAGGTGAGAAGACCAGAGAGGAAGGGAAACCAAAGAACAAAACACCCATCCTATAGTGACAAACACAGGAAACAATAGTTAGACCCCTAAACACCCCAAATCTAGATGCCTAAACACTACCATAAGAACAGTGTCAATAACAGAAAAGCAATATGGCATTGCCAGAGCCCAGTTATCCAGCTATCCTACAACAAAAGACCTGAACAATGCAATACAGATGCAGCACAAGAAAAAACCTTAAAATGACTATAGGAATAGGATAGACATCTTTAAAAAGGATATAAAAAAGTCTCTTGAAGAAAATGAGAAAAATACATTCAGAAAGTTGGAAGAAATCATATATACCTATAATAAAGTCAAGAAAAAAGCAAGCAAATAGATGAAGTAAATTGTTCAAGATCTGAAAAGGAAAACAGAAGAAAAAAAGTGATAAGGACCATTTTTCTGAATGCTGTATATACACAATTTGTTAATAAAAAGGTTTTTTTGGCCTCTAGCAAGGCAGTTTAGAGGCAGACAGAAATTCTAAGCATAGATAAAAGACAAGGACAGAGTCAAAGAGACACTACAGGTGGCTACCCAGTGAGCAAGATGTGAAAATACTGGTCAGCCACTAGCCACAAGGCAAGATGTAGATTAATATAAAAGGGTTGAGATGAATTGTAAAAGCTAGTTGGTAATGAGCTTGACTCATAGGCCAAACAGTTTGTAACTAATATAAGCCTCTGAATAATTATTTTATTAGCAGTTGTGGGACCGTATGGGTAGGAAAGATTCCTCTGAACCCTGGACAGGCCAAAACTTCAGGCTACAAAAAGGAATGGAACAAATCTTGGAAATGAAAAATCTGGGTAGGCAAACAGAAACTAAAGATGAAAACATCACCGACAAAATGCAAGAGATGGAAGAAAAAATAATAAGTGTTAAAGACATGATAGAGGAAATAGATTCATGATTCATCAGTAAAAAAAAAATAGGGAGAAAAGACCAAGTAATATAGAAAAACAGACCTATTAAAATTACATCTGACTTCTCAAAGGAGACCATAAAATCTACAAGGTCTTTCACTGACTTTTTGTAGTCTAAAAAACCAAAAATCCAAACCAGACTACTATACCTATCAAAACTGTCCATTACCATAGATGAAGAAAACATGATATTTTATGCCAAAGTCAAATTTAAACAATGTCTATCCACAAACCCTGCCCTATATAACGTACTTGAAGAAAAACTTCAACCCCAGGAAGTTAACTACACATACACACACACACACACACACACACACACACACACACACACAAAACCAAACGAAATAGTTAATGTCACACCAGAAATATCAAAAGAAGGGAAACACACAGATAGACATATAACAACAACACACACACACACACACACACACACACACACACACTACCAACACCAACAATAAAGTAACAGTAATTAGCATTTAATGGTCATTAGTATTTCTTAGTATCAATGAATTCAATTCATCAACAAAATATACAAGCTGATAAACTGGATATGAAAACAGAATCTATCATTTTTCTGCATACAAGAAACATACCTCAATATCAAAGGGAGACATTAACTCAAAGTAGTGGGTTAGAAAAACATTTTTCAATCAAATGGACCTACAAAAGATAAACTGGTGTAGCTATCCTAATATCTAACAAAATAAACTTTCAACTAAAGATAATCAAAAGAGATGGAGAAGGGCATTTTATATTTATCAAAGAAAAAATCTGCCAAAATGATGTCTTAATTCTGAACATCAATGCTGAAGTGTAAAAAAACCCACATTGGTAAAAGAAACATCACTAAAGCTTAAATTATATGTAGGACCTCACACAATAATAGTGGCAGACTTCAACACCACACTCTCACCAAAGGACAAGTCATCCAGTTAAAAACTAAACAGAGAAATAGTAGAATGGACATTATGACTCAAATGGACCTAACAGATATATACAGAATATTTTTGTCAAACACAAAAGAACATACATTTTTCCCACTATTGCATGAGACCGTCTCCAAAATTGGCCATAAACTCAGCCAAAAAAGCAAGTCTCAACAGATATAGAAAAAAATTTAAAAATTCCCGTGTCATATCAGACTTTTCATGTATTAAAGCTGAGTTTCAAAAACAGAAATTATAGAAAATCTACAAATTCATGAAAACTAAAAAAACTTTCAACTGAAAAATGAATAAAGAAATTAGTCTTCTTAGAATTTAATGACAATGAATATACTACATACCCAAATTTACAGGACACAATGAAAACAGTCCTAAGGACTGTTCATAGCGCTAAGTGCCACATAAAGAATTTGGAGAGATCTCATACTAGAGAATTAACAGCACACCTAGAAGCTCTAGAACAAAAACATGATGACAAATGCCCAAGAGGCATATATGGTAGAAAACAAACAACTATGGGGTTGGAATCAACAAAATAGAAACAAAGAATCAATGAAGCAGAGATGTTTGTTCAAGGAAATCAACAAAATAGGCAAATCTTATCCAAAGCAATGAAAAGGCAAAGAGAGAATATACAAATTAACAAAATAAGAAACAAAATCAGGACATAGCAGACTTTTAAGAAATCCAGAGAATCATTAGGTCATACTTTAAAACACTGGAATAGCCTAAAAGCAATGAACAAATATTTTTATAGATACATCTCATCTAGTTATATCAAGATAAGATAAGAAATTTTTTTCTACTTATGCAATTCTTTGTGATCTATTAGAAGAGGTCCCCTGGCTATTTCTCCTACTTTATTTCTAAATTGAGAGGAAACAACTCATAGTCACATCCTGAATTCACTTTTTGTTGTTGTTGTTGCTCCAAGGAACAATTAGAAAAATACCTGAAGCCCACCCAAAGTTCAGACTGGGCTGGAGAGATGGCTCAGCGGTTAAAAGCACTGACTGTTCTTCTGGAGAACTTGAGTTTGATTCCCAGCATCCACATGGCAGCTAACAACTGTCTGCAATTCCAAGATCTGACACCCTTACATAG